>JARYGA010009114.1:0-43759 GCA_030545235.1 Helianthus tuberosus | reverse complement strand
AAAACTGTTTAAACGGGCCGATCAAATTATTCAATTAACCACCAAACGATGGAAGATTTGATGCCTGACCAAGCGGTATTTTATATACCGTAACCCAAGCCCGTATAGGGAAAATAAGTTAAAAGTATTTACCTGAGCAAAGTAATAATCACAAAGCTGAAAACAGGTGTGGGGTCTCCAAAGGAGTTGTGCGATAATGATCGCTGTAAAGGTATGTAGGAAGGTTGAGGGTTGTTGGGCTCATATTCCGGCTGTGGCCCGTAAGGGTTATGAACGGGAGGTGTTGAACTGTGTGAGACCGACCGTCTAGCCGGCTCAAAGAGGTTCCTCCGGTTCTGTCAAGGGTCATCACTCTCCGTGGTAGAAGGAGCTCGCAAATGCGAAGGTCCTGCCTCGTTGTCATTGGGGGCGGTGATTGGCCCCTTACCTCTTCCTCTTCGACGAAAGAATCTTGGCGGCATTTTTAATCCTGTCAATATAGCATGAGATAACAACAAAAATATATAAAATTAAAGGACAACACAAACAAAGTGGAATTTGTCCTATGTTATTTGTCTAGACTCGAAGGTTTAGAAATGTGCAATTGTGTTATTGAGATTAAACACAAAAGGCTAGTGTTTAATTCACTCAATGTTGGCTCTGATACCAACCTGTCACACCCCTACTTTCCACGTGTCACCGGTGGGCCTGGTGGGGAGTATCGTGACGTGGTTGGCAACATAATAGTCAAACAACACAATATATAAATATGCACAGCGGAAGCAAATTGAAAGATATAATTCAACTTTAATAATATTGTAATATCGTGTATCACAACAGTTGAATGTTTGTCCACAGAAGGATCAAAAATAAATAGTAGTTCAACAGACTTTAGGCATCTTAAGCTTGCGAGACTTCTATTGATGCTAAGGAGAAATCCCAGCCAATTTCGCTTAGTACCTGCATTTAATCTTTTTGGGAAAATACCTCAGTTTACACTGGTAAATACAATCAACTGACTCATTTTAGAAAATGATTGAAAATTGATTTGGATGCACGTGGCATAAACATTTTATAACTTGGGAGAATTATTTAAATATATAATCTTGTGAACGAATTACATGTTCCTTATGCGTTCAGTAGCCCGGACGTACCGGGTTAAAGATCAATAGACACACCACATCAACTATTTATGCACTGACGAGTGTATGCCTACACTCCGCTCTTAGGTCGTGGCCATTTCGTAAAATGATGCCAAGGATATCCGGGACATGGTCATCAACCCCCCAAAGGATTTTAAGTAAACAAAACTGTTTAAACGGGCCGATCAAATTATTCAATTAACCACCAAACGATGGAAGATTTGATGCCCGACCAAGCGGTATTTTATATACCGTAACCCAAGCCCGTATAGGGAAAATAAGTTAAAAGTATTTACCTGAGCAAAGTAATAATCACAATAAGCAAATGCACATAGCTTTTACCGGTCTCCTATTATGGAACAAAGGTTTATATTAACCTATTAAAATCCTAACGGGTCTTTAATTAAGCTTAAGCTTAGACCGGTTAGTTTTAAAGATACAGTTCGTACGCACGATTAAGCGAAGACCGGATAGAATGTGATTTAGACCCGACAAGTTCGGAGACTTGCTTAATATGGGTATTTCATACACATTCTGGATTTTGAGTTAAAACCGATAAGGTTTGACCCGTTTAGGCTAATTCATGTGAACTAGTTACATAAACCGAACCGAACGCGTAATAAGCGTAACGGGTATACATATGAGCCATTTACAGGTTTCCTAAGTTAATATGCTTCATATATGTTGTGACATCAGTAAGATGTCTTTTATTATGCCCGAAACGAATTTAAACACAAACTATGCCCCGTAGGGGTAGTTTGGTCATTTAAAAGGTTATAAAAGAGTTTTAAGTATTAACTTGAGTTACATGTCTGATATAATCAGCAAAAATACTTAATTTACTGATTTATAACAGTAGGGTAAAGTATATATGTGAAATTTATCAATTATAACCAAACTATGCACCGTAGGGCCATTTTGGTAATTTCACATAAGCCGAAAAGCTCAAAATTGAAGTCTGAGTTAAACAACTTTTGCTTACTATTAAAATATTATAATTTGCCTCAAATATCAGTAGGTATCAACCCTTGTATGTTTAAAATAGTTTTAGTACATACTATGCGTTAAAAACGCTTAATAAGGCGATTAGAAGCCATTTCCGGGTTCGATACATAAAGCTGATATTTTTACTATTCCAGAAGGCTTAAAATAATTTATTTATCATATGTGATCAGTAGCAAAAGGTTTGGAGTCAATTAGATGTGTAAAACTCATTGTATAGCCCGTAAGGGCAAAACCGACAATTACCCGATTAAGCCTACGACTATAAGTTATGCTCAGCCTAAAATTAATTAAAAATATTCAAAAATCCCAAAATAATATATTACATCAGTGGGTATAAAGTTTGATATCACAAAGTATGTTTAAATGGGCTAAACGCTAATTATGTCGTTTAATCGCTAATAAGCTTTCTAATTACGCTAACGAGCATAACTCTCAATCTACACCTCAAACTGATGTCAAATTTTGGGTGCAAGTTTATACATCAGTAATTAAAGTTTCTACTCTTTTACATTTCCAAAAATCACGTTTTAAGGTGAAAAGGGCATAATGGTCAACATATGAGCTATTAACGGAATCATGCGTATTAATTGGTTAACTAATGAACCATGGTGTATAATCATAGAGGGTTATACTAGCATGTAACCTGGTCCAAATAAGGCTCTAAGGTATTTCTAAAACATACCAAAACGGGTCAGAACTGAAGTCAAAGCAAAAGTCAAAGCTTTGCGACTTTCGGTTCCGAACCGGGTCTAAGCAGTAAATTGTCGGGTTGAACATGTTTAGACATGTTCTTACACTAATTACCAAGTTATATTAATGATCAAACAGGTTGTATGTGTTCTACATTGCTAATTATGCATAAATTAGAAATTAAGTATCTTGTTGACTTTTTAATAACAAGTTTGACCCGACATTTGACCTAGTTAGAGTGGAAATCAGGGGGAACCCTTTTAAGGGTTTATTACCCACATAATTACCAACTTATAACTACTTTCAATTCGACTAATCACTGGACCATTAGTGATTAATCGCTAAGTCAACCGTTAATTACGACGGTTTGACTTTTGAGCTAAAACTAAGCAAAAACTTAATTAAGAAGGGTTAGGCATACTTACTGAAGTCCTATGCTTGATTAGTGACCACTTGAGTCTGCTTTGGAGCTCCAGAATCGATCAGAATGCTGAAGGAAGGTGTGAGCACAATGTTGAAATCTTGTGGCCTTTTATAGTGCTCATAAGCACTTAGATCATGGACAACAAGAGCTAGCAATGGTTCCTGATCATCAACACATGTCCCTAAGGTTCTAGGAGCCACTTAGGGGTCGCCCATGTTGAGAAAATATCTGTTTTGGGTCGGTTATGCGCGATTACAGGCTGCTGTCTTCACTTTCTGCATCTGATGGTCTGACGCGGCCCGCGTAAAGTCAGGTTAACCTTTACGTGGCCCGCCTTAGCCCTGAAATCAGATTATGCATTTTCTAGTTTTTGCATCTTGTCCCTTGGCTCTTCGAAAGGTCAACTAAGTTTATTTCTTGCAATTTGACCCCTTCTTATTTACCTACAAGGGTTTTAAGACTTGTACCATCTTTGCCAAGTCCCTGGACACTTCTGGTTAACCCGAAAAGTCGTAACTTTCAACGTTAACGCTTTAACCCCTCGCATACGGATTTGATCATAACTTTCTCATACGATAGCGAAACTTTATGAAATTTATATCGTGTATTCTAGTGAGCATAATTAACCGTTACAAACCTTTGGGTTTGCTAAAAGGTCACTCAGAGGTATAACTTAAACATGTTGACACATTTAACCCCTGTAGTTTGTAATCTCTCACTTTTAGCTTCGTATGATCCATGATTTATTCGTTTGATGTTATAAACATCATGTAGGGTTATTATGAAGTATATTTATTCACTGTTGACATTTAGAACCCGTATATTCACATACTTTCCATGTTTGTCAACTTTAGTCCTTTTATAACATTCTTTCACACGTTCAAACTTGTGACACGTGTCAATACACTATAGGACGTGAATTTTCGAGGTGTTACATCCTCACCCCCTTAAAATAAATCTCGACCTCGAGATTTATTGAAACAAATAAGGGTACTTTTCTTTCATTGTGGATTCAATCTCCCACGTATACTCGGGACCTCTACGGGCATCCCATTTGACCTTTACAATAGGCACATGCTTCCTTCGAAGCTTCTTAACCTGTCAATCTTCAATCGACAATGGTTTTTCCACAAATTTCAAGCTCTCATCTATATGCACATCTGTATGTGGTATGACCAGTGATTCATCAGCGAAACACTTTTTCAGATTGCAGATGTGGAATACATTATGTATACTACTGAGCTCTTCAGGTAAGTTCAACTTATAGGCAACTGACCCGACACGTTCGATGACCTCGAAGGGTCCTATGTATCTCGGGCTTAGCTTGCCTTTCTTACCAAATCGCATCACCCCCTTCCAAGGTGATACTTTAAGCAACACTTTGTCACCTACTTCAAAGTTCATAGGTTTACGCTTTGGATCTGCGTAACTCTTCTGCCTATCACGGGCAGCTTTGAGACGGTCACGAATCTGGACAATCTTGTTCATCATTTCAAAGACTATCTCTGGTCTTGATAATTGGACATCTCCAACTTCCGCCCAACAGACGGGCGTTCTACACTTTCTACCGTATAATGCCTCAAAAGGCGCAGCCTTAATGCTGGTATGGTAGCTATTGTTGTAGGAGAATTCGATTAATGGTAGGTGGTTATCCCAACTACCACCCAAATCAATCACGCATGCACATAGCATGTCTTCCAACGTTTGAATAGTGCGCTCACTCTGTCCGTCCGTCTGAGGATGGTAAGCCGTACTAAAATTCAAACGTGTGCCCAAAGATTGTTGGAAACTCTTCCAAAAATGTGACGTGTATCTAGTATCTCTGTCAGAGATAATAGACACAGGTATGCCATGTAAAGCTACAATCTTATCGACATACAGTTGGGCTAACATATCGGAGCTATAAGTCTCCTTAATGGGTAGGAAATGTGTTGACTTAGTCAGTCTGTCTACGATCACCCAAATGGTATCATTTCCTTTCCTTGTCTTAGGTAACTTGGTGATAAAATCCATAGTTACCATTTCCCATTTCCAAGTGGGAAGTTCAGGCTGTTGTAGAAAACCTGACGGTTTCTGATGCTCTGCTTTGACTTGCGCACAAGTCAAGCATTTAGCTACATAGGCAGCTACAGACTTTTTCAAGCCTATCCACCAATAATTTGCCCTTAGATCCTGGTACATCTTATCAGCTCCAGGATGAACAGAATATTTAGAACTATGGGCTTCCTGGAGGATAACATCTCGCAATCCTCCATAAATTGGAACCCATATTCGTCCATTCAATCTCAGAATTCCGTCTTTGCTAAGAGATAACTGCTCCTCAGTTACCCCTAGCTTTTCATTAGGATAGTTAGCTTCCAACACAGCTTCCTTCTGTGCAGCTAACAACCTTTCGTTCAAACTATTCTTTATTTCAATGCTCTTGGCATTGATTCGGATAGGTTTCACCCTTTCCTTTCGACTCAAGGCATCAGCGACTACATTCGCCTTGCCGGGATGGTATCTGATTTCACAATCATAATCATTTAAAGTCTCCATCCATCGGCGTTGCCTCATGTTTAAATCTTTCTGATTGAACAGATGCTGGAGGCTCTTGTGGTCAGAATAGATCACACACTTGATTCCATATAAATAATGCCTCCATAGCTTCAGTGCAAATACAATGGCACCCAACTCTAAGTTGTGGGTGGTGTAATTCTTTTCATGCACCTTTAATTGACGTGATGCATAGGCAATAACCTTGCCTTTTTGCATTAGCACACACCCCATGCCGGTGTGTGAAGCATCGCAGTAAACTACGAATTCTTCGGTACCTTCAGGTAAGGTCAGTACAGGAGCGTTTCTCAACTTTTGCTTCAGAATATCAAAAGATTCTTGCTGCTTGGTCCCCCAGTCGAACTTAACCTTCTTCCTAGTTAAGGAAGTTAGGGGTGCAGCAATCCTTGAAAAATTTTCAATGAATCGCCTGTAGTATCCAGCCAAACCTAGGAAGCTACGAATCTCCGTAGGTGTCTTTGGCTCTTGCCAGTTCATAACTGCTTCAACTTTAGCGGGATCCACTTGGATACCACGCTCACTGACCACATGTCCAAGGAATTGGACTTCTCGAAGCCAAAACTCACACTTGGAAAATTTGGCGTAGAGTTTCTCGTGATGTAGAAGCTTGAGAATACAGCGAAGGTGTTTCTCGTGGTCAGCTTGGTTCTTAGAGTAAATGAGAATGTCGTCGATGAAAACGATGACGAATTTATCTAAGTACGGCTTGCAAACGCGATTCATGAGATCCATGAACGTGGCCGGTGCATTAGTGAGCCCAAAGGCATCACTAGGAACTCGTAATGACCATAACGAGTCCTAAATGCAGTTTTGTGTACGTCTTCATCTCTAACCTTCAATTGATGGTAGCCTGACCTCAAGTCAATCTTCGAGAAATAACTTGCCCCTTGTAACTGATCGAACAAATCGTCGATCCTGGGCAAAGGATATCTATTCTTTATTTTGACCTTGTTTAGCTCACGGTAATCGATGAGCAGACGCATCGATCCATCCTTCTTCTTGACAAACAGGAATGGCGCTCCCCAAGGAGACGAACTAGGTTTAATGAAACCCTTGGCTAGCAATTCGTCTAGCTGTGTCCTCAATTCTTTCATCTCTGTGGGCGCCAACCTATAAGGTGCTCTAGCAACTGGTGCTGCTCCGGGGATGATGTTAATTCTGAATTCCACTTGCCTATCTGGTGGTAAACCAGGTAGTTCTTCAGGAAAAACTTCGGGGTATTCAGAAATGACGGGAATGTCTTCTATCTTGGGTTTTGGCTCATCAATGGTAACTTGTGCCATGTAGATGACACAACCCTTCTTCAAGCACTTAGAGGCCTTGAGCATAGTCACTTGCTCAGGCAATCCATACCGGGTATCTCCCTGAATGGTAATTGATTCGCCAGATGGAGTCATGATCATCACTTTTTTTCTATTGCAGACAATCTAGGCCTGGTTATGAGATAACCAGTCCATGCCTAAAACGATATCAAAACCAGCTAACTTCAAAGGAAGTAGGGACAGAGGAAAAGAGTGGTTCTTAATGGATGTGAAACATCCATCTAAAATGGTTGAGGCGGTTTCTATGGTACCATCAGCTAACTCCACCTATAACTTTACGCTTAAGGTCTTAACAGGTAAATTCAGCAATTTACAAAACTTATGATCTACGAAAGACTTATCAGCGCCTGAATCAAAAAGAACTCTTGCATAGATATCATTTACGAGAAATGTACCTGTTATCACATTGTCATCTTGGACTGCTTCCTTTGCGTTCATTCTGAAGACTCGCGCATTGGTCTTCTTGGCCTCTTCAGGCTTCTTGGCGTATTTAGGGCAGTTGGTTTTAATGTGCCCCTTCTCATTGCAACTGTAGCATGTTGCATCCTTCAGCTTTTTGCAATCCAAGGTTTTGTGGTCCTTGGACTTGCATATACCACAAGCAAAGGATTTTGACTGAGTCTGCGAGTTCGACTCGAGTCTGCACTTTCCATAGTGCTGTTTCTTGCAAATCTTGCACTTGGGCTTCTCACCAGACTGATGCCCATCTTTCCTTGACTCAGGCCCCTTCTTGTTGTCACCGTTTCCTCGGTGCTTCTTGTTTGACCTCCGTGAGTTATCATCTTCACGTTTTCTCTTCTCAGCATCTTTGTTCCTCAGCGATCTTTATCTGACCGCATCCAGAGTGAGAGACAAAGATATGTCAGCTACAGATCTAAAAGTAGCTGGCCGAGAGGCCTTTACGCTTGCCTTTATCTCGGGGGCTAATCCACCGATAAAACGAGCTATTCTTTTTGGTTCCGAGGTCACCAGATAAGGAACCAACTGGGACATTGTGTTGAAGCTCGTGAGGTAAGCTTGGCAGTCAAGGTTTGTCATAACCAACGATAGAAAATCAGACTCTATCTTCTCAACCTCGTGCTGAGGGCAGTAGTTTTCCCTGATAAGGGCAACAAATTGTTCCCAAGACATGTTGTACAATGGGATTTTCCCGGTGGCTTGAATCAGTGATCTCCACCAGGCTAAGGCTTCACCCTTAAATGATTGTGACACAAACTTGACTATATCCCTCTCAGCGCATCCGCTGATATCCACAACTGTGTCCATCTCGTCTAACCACGTCATGCAGTCAATGGCTCCCTTTTCCCCAGTGAAATCCCTGGGCTTGCATGAAACAAAGTATTTATAGGAGCAACCCTTGTTACGGGGTTCTTGTTTTAGTACATTCTGCTGAGATGGAGCACTGTGGTGGTTTGAGGAGAGTCTATCATCATCTTTCTTGGGAGGTGGCTTCGAATGCGGTGTAGATATGGTCCTACTTCGAGTCCCACTATAATCTTCATACTGCCGCTCCAAGGCCTTTGTAACAGCGTTATCAACCAACGCTTTCAGTTCAGCACCCGCTAAATTAATTCGGGCGTTATCATTATTCTCCACTGGGTGACTATTAATTTCGTCCGAGTTAGCCATTTAAATATGAACTGTTACATAAAACAAGGACAATAGTTTATTTGGGAGTTTATTATGGAATTGCCCCTTAGGGTAATTCATTAACCATGGTGAACAAAGACCATATTTGGTTAATTTATTAATCAAATTTATTTAGGATTTTAATATAACTTATCCTAATTATAAAACAATAACAGTTTTATTAATAGCACATAAGGCCTAGTCACAAGGACAATTTTTAAATTATAAGCCAGGATTTCAGAGAATCAAGGCATGAAGGTTTGAATCATAGTTCATTACCTTTGTCAGACAGGGAGTCATCGCTACCACTGTCTTTTGGCTCATATGGAAATGAGCAGGGCCCGTAGGCACCATATTACCACGTATGGTCAAAATATGATCATCTTAATTGATGATTTAACCCATGATTCAGAGATCATTTAGTTGGGTTTGGAATCTTTGAAAAGATCCTTATATAATAATAACGTGTGTGATTTTAAATGAATCACATCTGCCAGGAGTGTTAACATGTTTTCAGATGTTAACTGGGATTTGAATCTTTTTAACAGGTCTTACCATCATGGCCAGGTCTTCACAATGACACTCAGGCTAGGTTTCACTCTTAAGATTCTTAGTTAATATTTAAATAGGCAGATATATTTTTTTAAAAGGAATGATCTTAATTTATTTATTTCATATATAAATTATGCATATAATAGCAAAAATGAAATTTATAAACTTACATTCCATTAATTATAAATAGGTTACACGCCGCCCTAAACGGGACTTTTTTTTAAATAAACAAGTTACCCACGCAGGGGTCAAGCAACAAACATACCCACACAGGGGTCAAACTAGAATAATAGTCCACGCAGGGACTTAAACATACAATATACTCTCGCAGGGGTTAATAGAAAGATAGACCCACGCAGGGGTCAAAACAAACAAACATACCCACACAGGGGCTAATACAGCAAGACAGGCCCACGTAGGGGCTCAACTGATACAAGGAAAATACAACAACAGTGGAAGGATTCAATGGTCCTTCTTGCTCTTCCCTTTGATCAAGCTTGTCAATCCTTGGAAGAAGGTCTGTCGCTCTCTGTGTTCCCTGTGAAAGTCTCGCTCGACCTGATCCAGTCTCTGTAGAATTTCCTCCCTTTCTGGGGGAGAAAACCGTGGCGGCTGCGATTGCGTCCGTATTATGGGTCTGGCAGGTATCTGGTACCCATGAGTTGGGTACCCCACTCCCCATGGATCTCCATACGGTCCTTCCGGGCGGTGGATGTTATAGTTAGCCGCTACCAAGTATGGGTCGGCTTCAGCGTAGTTGTAGTTGGTGTGCACCAGCTGCTCAAACGGGTTATACGCCATGGAACCCGTGTATGCTGGAATCGGGTTATTAAAACCCATAGGTGGTGGTTGCGGTGCAACTGGGTGCGAAGGCCCACCCATCTGTGGGTCTTCCTGAAGTGGCGGGTAATGGCTGCCACTTGATTGGCGTGGGGAGCTAAAATGGAAATCCCCCGCTCGCGCAGACATATGCGCTCCGGTTCTCCTACGCCTTGGCGGTTGCGGAGGTGCCGGCTGAACTGGTGGCGGTGGAGGCGGTGGCGTGACTGCCACAAACCGTGAATCCACAGAGGGATCCTGCTACTGTTGTTGTTGCTGATGAGGCGACGAATGATGCGAGGGTGTGAAGTACCACTCGTGCTGAGTAAACCTCGCCTGAAAGCTGTCTGGACCACCGTAGGGTGATCCATGAAAAGAAGATCCGTCGGAGATCTCGATCGGATGGTTCGGTGTACCGCTCGCAGGTTCGACGGGATCTGTGTCCTCGTCCATATCATCCGCATGATCTCCGGAGAAATGATCATCTGGCCCTAGTGGGTTAAAACCCACTGGTTCTTGTATATAATTGGCCGGGTTAAACCGGCCCCTGAAAACAGGTGTGGGGTCTCCAAAGGAGTTGTGCGATAATGATCGCTGTAAAGGTATGTAGGAAGGTTGAGGGTTGTTGGGCTCATATTCCGGCTGTGGCCCGTAAGGGTTATGAATGGGAGGTGTTGAACTGTGTGAGACCGACCGTCTAGCCGGCTCAAAGAGGTTCCTCCGGTTCTGTCAAGGGTCGTCACTCTCCGTGGTAGAAGGAGCTCGCAAATGCGAAGGTCCTGCCTCGTTGTCATTGGGGGCGGTGATTGGCCCCTTACCTCTTCCTCTTCGACGAAAGAATCTTGGCGGCATTTTTAATCCTGTCAATATAGCATGAGATAACAACAAAAATATATAAAATTAAAGGACAACACAAACAAAGTGGAATTTGTCCTATGTTATTTGTCTAGACTCGAAGGTTTAGAAATGTGCAATTGTGTTATTGAGATTAAACACAAAAGGCTAGTGTTTAATTCACTCAATGTTGGCTCTGATACCAACCTGTCACACCCCTACTTTCCACGTGTCACCGGTGGGCCTGGTGGGGAGTATCGTGACGTGGTTGGCAACATAATAGTCAAACAACACAATATATAAATATGCACA
Source organism: Helianthus tuberosus (assembly GCA_030545235.1). Taxonomy (NCBI): domain Eukaryota; kingdom Viridiplantae; phylum Streptophyta; class Magnoliopsida; order Asterales; family Asteraceae; genus Helianthus; species Helianthus tuberosus. The sequence goes on along the minus strand of JARYGA010009114.1, from coordinate 32,495 downwards.
GCGGAAGCAAATTGAAAGATATAATTCAACTTTAATAATATTGTAATATCGTGTATCACAACAGTTGAATGTTTGTCCACAGAAGGATCAAAAATAAATAGTAGTTCAACAGACTTTAGGCATCTTAAGCTTGCAAGACTTCTATTGATGCTAAGGAGAAATCCCAGCCAATTTCGCTTAGTACCTGCATTTAATCTTTTTGGGAAAATACGTCAGTTTACACTGGTAAATACAATCAACTGACTCATTTTAGAAAATGATTGAAAATTGATTTGGATGCACGTGGCATAAACATTTTATAACTTGGGAGAATTATTTAAATATATAATCTTGTGAACGAATTACATGTTCCTTATGCGTTCAGTAGCCCGGACGTACCGGGTTAAAGATCAATAGACACACCACATCAACTATTTATGCACTGACGAGTGTACGCCTACACTCCGCGCTTAGGTCGTGGCCATTTCGTAAAATGATGCCAAGGATATCCGGGACATGGTCATCAACCTCCCAAAGGCTTTTAAGTAAACAAAACTGTTTAAACGAGCCAGTCAAATTATTCAATTAACCACCAAACGATGGAAGATTTGATGCCCGACCAAGCGGTATTTTATATACCGTAACCCAAGCCCGTATAGGGAAAATAAGTTAAAAGTATTTACCTGAGCAAAGTAATAATCACAATAAGCAAATGCAGATAGCTTTTACCGGTCTCCTATTCTGGAAGAAAGGTTTATATTAACCTATTAAAATCCTAACGGGTCTTTAATTAAGCTTAAGCTTAAGCTTAGACCGGTTAGTTTTAAAGATACAGTTCGTACGCACGATTAAGCGAAGACCGGATAGAATGTGATTTAGACCCGACAAGTTCGGAGACTTGCTTAATATGGGTATTTCATACACATTCTGGATTTTGAGATAAAACCGATAAGGTTTGACCCATTTAGGCTAATTCATGTGAACTAGTTACATAAACCGAACCGAACGCGTAATAAGCGTAACGGGTATACATATGAGCCATTTACAGGTTTCCTAAGTTAATATGCTTCATATATGTTGTGACATCAGTAAGATGTCTTTTATTATGCCCGAAACGAATTTAAACACAAACTATGCCCCGTAGGGGTAGTTTGGTCATTTAAAAGGTTATAAAAGAGTTTTAAGTATTAACTTGAGTTACATGTCTGATATAATCAGCAAAAATACTTAATTTACTGAGTTATAACAGTAGGGTAAAGTATATATGTGAAATTTATCAATTATAACCAAACTATGCACCGTAGGGGCATTTTGGTAATTTCACATAAGCCGAAAAGCTCAAAATTGAAGTCTGAGTTAAACAACTTTTGCTTACTGTTAAAATATTATAATTTTCCTCAAATATCAGTAGGTATCAACCCTTGTATGTTTAAAATAGTTTTAGTACATACTATGCGTTAAAAGCGCTTAATAAGGCGATTAGAAGCCATTTTCGGGTTCGATACATAAAGCTGATATTTTTACTATTCCAGAAGGCTTAAAATAATTTATTTATCATATGTGATCAGTAGCAAAAGGTTTGGAGTCAATTAGATGTGTAAAACTCATTTTATAGCCCGTTAGGGCAAAACCGACAATTACCCGATTAAGCCTACGACTATAAGTTATGCTCAGCCTAAAATTAATTAAAAATCTTCAAAAATCCCAAAATAATATATTACATCAGTGGGTATAAAGTTTGATATCACAAAGTATGTTTAAATGGGCTAAACGCTAATTATGTCGTTTAATCGCTAATAAGCTTTCTAATTACGCTAACGAGCATAACTCTCAATCTACACCTCAAACTGATGTCAAATTTTGGGTGCAAGTTTATATATCAGTAATTAAAGTTTCTACTCTTTTACATTTCCAAAAATCACGTTTTAAGGTGAAAAGGGCATAATGGTCAAGATATGAGCAATTAACGGAATCATACGTATTAATTGGTTAACTAATGAACCATGGTGTATAATCACAGAGGGTTATACTAGCATGTAACCTGGTCCAAATAAGGCTCTAAGGTATTTCTAAAACATACCAAAACGGGTCAGAACTGAAGTCAAAGCAAAAGTCAAAGCTTTGCGACTTTCGGTTCCGAACCGGGTCTAAGCAGTAAACTGTCGGGTTGAACATGTTTAGACATGTTCTTACACTAATTACCAAGTTATATTAATGATCAAACAGGTTGTATGTGTTCTACATTGCTAATTATGCATAAATTAGAAATTAAGTATCCTGTTGACTTTTTAATAACAAGTTTGACCCGACATTTGACCTAGTTAGAGTGGAAATCAGGGGGAAACCTTTTAAGGGTTTATTACCCACATAATTACCAAATTATAACTACTTTCAATTCGACTAATCACTGGACCATTAGTGATTAATCGCTAAGTCAATCGTTAATTACGACGGTTTGACTTTTGAGCTAAAACTAAGCAAAAACTTAATTAAGAAGGGTTAGGCATACTTACTGAAGTCCTATGCTTGATTATGACCACTTGAGTCTGCTTTGGAGCTCCAGAATCGATCAGAATGCTGAAGGAAGGTGTGAGCACAATGTTGAAATCTTGTGGCCTTTTATAGTGCTCATAAGCACTTAGATCATGGACAACAAGAGCTAGCAATGGTTCCTGATCATCAACACATGTCCCTAAGGTTCTAGGAGCCACTTAGGGGTCGCCCATGTTGAGAAAATATCTGTTTTGGGTCGGTTATGCGCGATTACAGGCTGCTGTATTCACTTTTTGCATCTGATGGTCTGACGCGGCCCGCGTAAAGTCAGGTTAACCTTTACGCCGCCCGCCTTAGCCCTGAAATCAGATTATGCATTTTATAGTTTTTGCATCTTGTCCCTTGGCTCTTCGAAAGGTCAACTAAGTTTATTTCTTGCAATTTGACCCCTTCTTATTTACCTACAAGGGTTTTAAGACTTGTACCCACTTTGCCAAGTCCCTGGACACTTCTGGTTAACCATAAAAGTCGTAACTTTCAACGTTAACGCTTTAACCCCTCGCATACGGATTTGATCATAACTTTCTCATACGATAGCGAAACTTTATGAAATTTATATCGTGTATTCTAGTGAGCATAGTTAACCATTACAAAGCTTCAGGTTTGCTAAAAGGTCACTCAGAGGTATAACTTAAACATGTTGACACATTTAACCCCTGTAGTTTGTAATCTCTCACTTTTAGCTTCGTATGATTCATGATTTATTCGTTTGATGTTATAAACATCATGTAGGGTTATTATGAAGTATATTTATTCACTGTTGACATTTAGAACCCGTATATTCACATACTTTCCATGTTTGTCAACATTAGTCCTTTTATAACATTCTTTCACACGTTCAAACTTGTGACACGTGTCAATACATTATTGGACGTGAATTTTCGAGGTGTTACATACACCCTTGTGTTGGTGCATGTTTGTGACAACAGCTTAGATTTGGTCTTTGGATATCTTGTAATTAGTTAAACGATAAACACTTAGCGGGTTTAGCTTTGTAATAGTTAGTTGTAATGTTTGGGCTAACCAAACCCAACGAATTGGGTGTGTGGGGGCGAATTGGGCCTATCCAATTCGTAGTCCATGTTGGAAACCTTGGCCCAAGTAGCAAACCTTGTGTTATATAAACAAGGTTAGGCTTCAGGGTTTAGGTTAATCAGCCAGAACAAAGTTTGTGAGTAATTTCGTGAGAGCTATACAGCTTGGACGAATTTGAGTGTTAGTTTAGGGTTTAGATTGATTGTAATACGTTTGTTTGATAATCAATAGAAACCCAGTTTGAAAGTGAATTGCTGTTTCTGTTTCCTACACGTTTTCTGCTATAATCTGATCAAGAGGATTCCGCACTCTTGATTAGATTGACAATTCTGTGAAGATCCATACACATCAAGGGGACCTACAATTTTGCCGCTAATATCTTACAACCTGGGCATTTGCGTGGAAGAGCCACACTGGTCACGGTCACTTGCACACTGTGTAATATGTATGATTAACGACCAAGTTAAGATGTTCGCCTAATCGAGATTCAATAGACCAAACATACTCTATGTAATATGTATGATTAAATTTGTTCGTTGTAATTTATATCTGTTAGTTGATATATGTAATACGTACTATTAAATTTGTTCGTTGTAATTGATATGTGTTGGTTGATATATGTCTAAAAATTCATTCAGATCTTGTACCTCCAGATTATTGTTCACGGTTGTTTGGTTTTCTTATTTTCTGGCAGAATCATCACCTCACACTTGTGAACTCTGATTAAAAGTTGTGATTTTGGTTTATCGATTTCAAGAAAGGTATGTTTTTTATTCTTTCATTTGAATCATATCACCACCACCATTAAGATCTGGTACTTCTGGCTGTATGTTTGTAAATCTACACTTTCTAGGTAATTTTTTGTTTCCCTGATCTTTTATTCTTTGATTTTTTTGGTTTCTTTAATATCTGGTTAAAATTTGGGTTTTCAATTCATTTGAAATGGTTATTATAATGTTTTTCGGTTCGCTTTTGTTTTGATATGGATCTGGTAATTGTAACATTTTTAGCGAATTTTTTTATAGCTCTTTGGTTCGGGGAAAATAATAATAGATTCATTTTTGGTGGGAAAATAATATGGGACTTCTTTTTTCTTTAGTGAAGCCCCGTTTTACTATCCAATTTGTTTTATGATCCGGGTATATAAACCATCTAAAAACCCTAAATCTCTCAATCGCCACATTCTTCTCCTTCACGCCTGTTGTTCATCCTCCTCTGATATATGTTCTCCCTTTGTCATGTTATTTGTTAAAACAAAATTGAAGGTCTAGGCATTTCTTCATCGATTACGGGCTTTTCAAAAATCGTGATTTAAGAAACAAACCAAACATTTTCATGTTTTTCGATTAAATGTTGTGAAATTATGATTCATGTGAACAAGATGGAGGTTGGTTCTGGGTGGAGATGGCAGAGGAAGCGGTTTCTTTTGTGGGTAGTTCCTGATTGGTGACCCTAAAACAGGTGATATCCTGCTTAGATCGGAAAGTGCATGTATTGTTCATGCCAAATCACGACGACTAAGGCAAACCTGGAAACCCTATTGATTGCATGCTTGATAACGTTTTCATGACGATTACGGTTTTGTTGATATTAACTTTTTGTTGGATTTGTTATTTGCTTTGTGAAATATACGATTTATATAGGGTTCCATGGTGATTCCGGTAAGAAGGATCTTCCGGTATAATTTTTGAATCAGCAATTACGGGCCGATTCTCCATTATAAGTAAGTTCTAACCATGTCCTTAATCGGTCTCCCATGTCCAGATCCGACGGTTTCTCACATATTTACGTCTGTATAGGGGCTGCAGAGACCGTCAGCGGCGGAATTGGTGAGCTTTCGTGTGAAACCAAGATTTCTTTCATCCAGGTTGTTGTCTGTTCATTCTTTTCCTAGGGTTTCATTGTTTTAGTCCTTATGTTTATGTTTTGATTTTTTGATTTTGTGCCTATGCCCACTCATTAGTTTATGGTTTTTGTTTTTTTCTTCCTTACAGATTGAGTTTGGATGAGTTTTCTTTGGCTGTCATTTTGTCGAACACCTTCCATGCATGCCCAAAGTCAGGTTTTTTTTTTAATTCCATTTGTTAAATCAAATATTAATAATGTTGGGGTGAAGGAGGATAAGATTATAGTGGATATAAGTGGTGACGATGGAGATAGTGAGGAGGAAGGGGAACCGGAAGGTGTGATTTATTTAGATGTGGAGGTTGTTGGTAAACAAGAAGGGGCAGGGGTGATGTTGAGAAGTGGATTAATGTGATATTATATGTATTGATAGCCCTGGAAAACGGGTTGGGTCATGGGTGAAAATGGGTTCGGGTCCAAACGGGTCAATTAAAAAAGGGTTGTTTTGGTTCGGGTCGAAACGGGTTTGGGTCAACACGGGTTCGGGTCAGAACGGGTTTCGGGTCGGGTTGGTTAAAAATGTTTTTTTTAAGTGACTGTACATCAAGGGGCCATTTTGTCGGGTTTCGACACGAACCGTATCGTTTGAGATTTTTGATTTGAACAGGTGATTGACGGGTAACATTGTGATAATTTTGAACAGATTCGATAGGTGTTTGATGAGATTTGTTTTGATTTGATGCACAAGTGATAACAACTATAACAGTTAACAGAAAACAAAATCAGTTGAATGTTTTGAACGGATAAAATGACATTTAGTGATCATATTGTTCAGTGATTTGTCAAACAGTTAATACAAAAGTTCTGTTCGAATACTGTTAAAAGATTTGAGTTTCGGATTGATTCAGACGAATTTTTGATTTGTGTCAGTGACAATTGATTGATTTCGAACTGATTCGGTTGATTTAGTTGTGATTACAGTTTGTTTCGGATCATTTCGAAGTTAAAATATTAATGGAAATTGATGAAGGTTAGTTTAATGTGCAGGAAGAATGATGATGATGGAATTGATGAGAAAAAGATTATGAATTGCAAAAGGGTTTTGAATAAGAAAAGAAAGTATGCACAGTTTCATCTGGATTTGGGCCAGTCTGATTTTATGTTTAGAAATTGTAAGATTTGTGGGATGAAGTTTATGCCTGGAGATGAAGATGATGAGAGGCTGCACAAAGAGTTTCATAAGAGTTATACTCATGGTATTGGCTTGAAGGTATTTGATTTGTAGCAGCATTATAGTACTACTATGATTAGGTTATTTTACATGTACATTGTTGTGGATCCTCTTTTCTTGATGGATAGTAGTTGAAATTTTTTATTTTGTGACCCAGAATTGTGACCATTGTCCAGACACACTAAAAAACAGTAACCTGTTGGTTTGTGGTGAGGCTTCACAAGGACTTTGAACACCCCTTTACCCTAAATGGGTCAACGAATAGATCTTATAAGTTAATAATTTTTATTCATATTATAAACGGGTGGCATGTTTTATTTTAGTACAATCTCGACATGACTTTTTTATTTGACAGGTTGAAAGGGGTTAGACTAGCCAACCCAAATTACTATCGTGGATTCGTGTCGTGTTTTGGTTGTGTTATGAATTGACACACCATTTTGAAACTAAATACAGGAATAAATTGGCTATTTTTACTTTTTGAATTTTGAATGCTGTCTTCACTATACTAATCATTCATGTATTCTTTTGCTCAAGGGCTGGCGTAATGAAAGAGTGCTTGATACACACTCGTCACAAAATGGGCGTGTTATTTTAGTACAGAATGATTTATCCTCCTGCTCATATTAAAAAGGTACACCAGACTTTTGTTACACGATGAAATGCTTGCATAATATCAGGAATAATGTTATCGATGACCCTTTTAAATGAACTTGCGATAACAGGTTGAGGAGGTTATTAAGATGATGGAGATGGAACTTGGTGATGGATGGATCTTTCATAAAGACTGTAAGGTGCCTATTTCAACAATTTTCTTGATTTGACTTCTTGACTTTTTCCTTCATGATAGATGTTTAATTATTAAAAACTAATATTTGGTCTTCATACTTGTAGGTTTATCTTTATTAAAAACTATATTTGCCATCTACAACAAGAAAGCCGAGTTGTATGAAAAGCTGGCAAAGGGAGAAGTATCTGATGAGGAAGATAAGGAGAAATATTGTATTGATTTTTTCAGTAAGACCTATGTAAATGACGAACCACAAAGACATAGCCCGTTTTCTCAATAACAATTAAAACGTAATAAGCTTTACATAAAAACTATGAATACACATGTAGACAAACTTAGGATACTAATGAAACGAAACAAATAAATTATTGTCAGAAGGGAAAGAAGATACTAACGACTTTCAATATGTTGTTTGTGTACCTTTTATTATCGAAAACTAAATTCTCCTAACCCGGGATGTTCCCGGGTGATAGCCTAGTAATAATAATATGAGAATAAAATAATTGAGCTTGTGTCTAGTTTGGGATGTGCGGGTAGGCTCGATTCGGTTCTAGGTTCCTTTGATCTTAAATATACCTAATTGTCGGTCTACTAGTGGGTTCTCATCTAGGGAAAGTGGGGAAATTGAAACCGCCGATAATAGTATAAGGGATGCCGTTATAAGCTAAGATCGTTAGAGTTTTTTGTCATATCTCGTGGAAAAAGAAAAAAAATGAAAAAAAAGAGCTAGAAACTGAATGAAAGTAGCCATTTCTATGTAGTCTGGGTTGGGGATAGCGACTCTACAGCCGGATTACCGCTAGGGTGTGTGAAATCGACCTTGCAAAGAAAATAAAAAGTACCGAATCCTAAGTAGTCTGAGTTGGGGATAGCGACTTTACAGCCGGATTGCCTCTTGGTTAGGGAAAGCAACGTCTACGCTCGAAAAAAGAAAAAAAAATGAAAAAGTGATGAAATTTTTTTTTGGAAAGAATAGATTTGATTCTAAACTCTCTTGATCTTGGTATAAGGCGGTTAGGAAATAGCCAATGGTTGTTCCTTTTGTCCTATAAGCTTGAGGGGGGATTAGGTGGACTTGCGATTCTTAGCGTGAGACCCTAGGTGGATTGACCATAATTGAACTAAATTGCATGATGAGGGCTTGGAACCGGGTTTGGGTTTAAGAGGATCAAAATACTTGCAATCGCGGCTAACACAAGTTTTGGTTTTAATAAAGTAACATAAGCTTTGTCCCGAATGACTATTCCGACTATGATTCCGTTTGCATAATTCTTTTTCGAGGACGAAAAAAGGTTAAGTGTGGGGATATTTGATGTATTGTAAAATACATCTTTATTCGCGTCCGTTTTTAGTCGTTATTTATTCGTTTTTGTTCCGTTTTAGCGTAGAATGTATATACTTTTGATTATGTGTGTTTTCCAGGTCTTAGCATCAAAAAGAAGCAGAAACGAGTCAAATTATGGAAAGGCAAAGCGTTGGATCAGAAACCGAGAGTTCGGGAGCTAAAAGAAATCGAAAAATCAAATCTGGAGCTTCCAGGCGGGCCGCGTAGGTCTAAACACTTCCTTCTCAACTTAAAAGAATGTTTGTGATATTGGCATTCATACTGGCCGCGTAGACTTATGTCTATGGTTACGCGGGCCGCGAGAAGAGAAATCAGGCACCGACTTGATCCGCAACGGCTATAGGGTTTTTGAAAAGCTATAAATCATCATCATCAACAACAGTCGCGAAGACATTACGAATTTGGGAGTTCTAGGCGATAATCAGAGGCTGTTTGAAGGTTCTTGGAGTGTTCGGAAGCAGAGAATCATTCGGGTATACTTTGGAGCGTTCGGGAGTGAAGATTACGGGTTTAATCATCCTATTCTTTTGTTTTCGTCGTTTTTATTTGTAACTTGATGAATTTAGATTTTATAATGATTATGATTATGTTTCTGATTATGTTTAGCGGCTAAGTACTTTATACTACCTAGGCATGACAATGGTTTAATAAAGATTGGATTTTTATTCGGTTTTAATGTGGTTCATGGGTTTTCTTGTATTGTAAACGATTATGGAATTTTAACTTGGTGTATATGCATGTTTGATATCGTTTAATCGTTGTTTATTGCTTCGTATAATCCTTGGTGACGGTCTTTATCACATAATAGGGTTATGCTAGGGTTCTAGATTTAGGTGAGTGTCTATATCACGTAATAAATTTTTAATCCTTCAAGGCAAAAATCTAGTAAGTAACCTTAGAAGTTATATTCGGTAATTTTATAAAATCAAGTGTTCTACTAATCTTGTCGCTGTAAGACTCGAGGTTGTTAATAGGTCTTGGTTTGGTATATAGCTAGGTTTAGGTTTTGTAAGAAATCGGTCTAGTTCCCTAACCATTCTCTTGTCTATTAAACCAAGTTGAAACCCATAGTTGCCTTAGACTCTCGCGCTGTAAGGTAGATTGTCACATTAAGGCACTTTCAAGAAGTTAGAGGACTATAAGGAAATCTAACAACCGGTAATCGTAACAGCCTAGGTAGTGCCACAAGAATCACCTCGAGAAGGGTTGAGGGGCTTAGTTGGTGTCTTAATAGGTTTAGTATCCAAAGATCCCGGTTCCATGCCACATTACCTTCGAATAGAAATCCATTCCGAGTTAAGCTTGCATCTAGCCTAGGTAGTCTTCATCGCCACTGGTTCAAGTCTTAGTCCGAGTTCGTGTTTAGTTAATTTAGCTAATCTAGTTTAGTCGTTATTTGCATTATTTAGGATTTTTAGAAACCCCCCCCCCAATCAATAAACAATTAGTTAAGTCGTGTCAGTCGTAGTCTAATTAGATTCTTAGCGTAATCATTAGAGTCTCGTGGGTTCGATACTCGGACTTACTTTAGCTATACTACATTGATCGGTACACTTGCCGGTTGTGTGGTTTTAGTTTTAGATCGAGTCTAAGTTTATAAATTTAAAGCTTAGAGTGTCTAATTTAGGGTTAATTTTAGTTGTTTTTATTTAACCACTTTTAGCACATCACTTAACATAGCTTTCGTAATACTTGAACGATAAGTAGATGTATCTAATCAGCTTTGGCCAGAAATGATATATCAGAAGCTCATTCAAGTTAAGCTATTATGGTTTTGCAAAACATTATCTGATTCTGATTAGTTAACTAAGTATTTACAAAACCATTTATTTAATAGCAAACCACCTGCATGGGGACAGCGTGCCCCCGCACGGGGTTCGGGGCGGAGCCCCGAGCCAAAGTTTAGTTCACATTAACTGCTTAATAAGGTAATAGGATTTCGAATAAGTCTTGATTATGAACACTCATGATTTCGGATGAATCATGTCTTGGATTCATCCGTGATGAATGATTTCGAATCATTTCCGACTATCCGAAATGGATGATTTCGAATGATTTCAGATGTGTCCAAGACGCGTAAGTCAAGTCATTTCGGATGATTTCGGATACATTTCGGATGATTTCGGATGGTGATGCTTAGTCTGAGATTCATCCGAAATGGTGATGCTTAGTCCGAGATTCATCCGAAATGGTGATGCTTAGTCCGAAATGATCAAGCTGTTATTGATCCGTCATGGACGAACATAAGTCCATCCGGAATGATCAGTTCTTGATGATTTCGGATTCATCCGAGATGTGTTCTGCAAGCTATTACAGCTGTTAATGTGAAATCATAACTAAAAATTCGAATTATTAGGAATTGTGTTAGAGTTTCCTGTTTTAACATTGATCTAATTTTATTAGAAAATTTCAAAAATCATAATTTGTTTATCCTTTTAACAGATTTCGAAAATCCTTATTAGACAAAAATAGATCAAAATTAGGAAAAACATTCAACAATTCAAATCATATTCCAAATCATAAAGGAAATTTCGAATTTTAACTAAGAACATGATGAACCCTAAAAAAATTAACCTTAAACCCTATATCCGAAATCTGGAAATTTATTAACCATTTAATCAATTTCTTGAACATTATGATTTCGGAACAGTAATAATGGATGAAACATATGATCCGACGCATTCGAGATGATAAAATCAGATCCGAGATGGAATCTCGGACGGTTAAAACGAATTTTATTAGGGTTTTCAGAATTTGTTTTCTAGTTTTATTCCAGATTTATGGATACAAAACAGAACCTACTAATCAACATATGCTCTGATACCACATGTTGAACGGTTATGTTTAAACATAAAGGGAAAACATGAAAACATACCTGTCACAGCAGACAGTGAAGTGGAGAATCCAGTGATGGAAGAAGCCATGGAGTTCGACATCTTAGTCAAGGTGATCTGGTTCCTCCTTAGGGTGCTGACTGATGATGGTGATGATTAAACCGAATAGGGGATTCGGTTATTGGAGAAGAGGTCGATGATGATGATGTTATGATTATAGGGTATGTCTAATTGTGTAACTGTGTAACCCTTCAACCTCTACATAAGTCTCCTTATATAAGCACTCAGGAGGAAACCTAATTAGTTAATAAGGGTAATATGGTCCATCAACAATTACCAACTAATTATTTAATAGGTTATTATATATTTTGTTCTATATTATGTAAATGATTATAATGGCTACTAGATTAAATATTAAACATAATATATTTAATCTTACACTAAGCTCTTTGTTAGTAAAGTTCAATGTCATGCATTATTTGTTTATTAAGGGTTGTTTGACAACTTCTGAATAGTTAAGTATTGAACAATTAAGAGATCAGAATCATTAAGTGCTGAACTAGTAAGAGGTCTGAACCATTAAGAGGCAGTATAATGCTTAACCCTTCAGAGACAAATGTCTGACCAATTCAGATTAGAGGTCTTAACCATTCAGACTTTGTATAATGTTGAACCATTCAAAGGCAAATGTCTAAACCATTCAGATGTGTGCTCGTGAAATAAACAGTCTGAACCATTAAGTACTGAACCAGTAAGAGATCTGAACTGTTAAGAACCCATCAAGAGCTAAACAAAAACCCCTAAGCCATATATTACTCTAGCGTTTTACTTTTAATGTAGTATATACATATAAATTCCATTATATCTGCCATTTTATTTATTCTAGTATTAAACCATGACTTTAAAAAAAGTGGTGTCTTTCGTCACACCACACATTCGTTGCATGATTTTGAATGTTGCACTAAAGGTCGAAGGTTTATCAGAACATTACGTATCTATAATTTTAATACTTCTTTATGCATGTTGCAGATTTAAATATATAATAAGTATATGTTAATACAAATAGAGTCAATACCTATACCTATACCTATACCCATTACAATTGGTCTCTCTCTCTCTCTCTCTCTCTCTCTCTCTCTAAGTCTAAATATATAAAATCCATGATGCACAACTTTTATCATTAATGAAAAGAACAAGAAATGATCCAAAAAGCACGTGGGATCCGATTAATATTTTATTGAGAAATAATATTACTTTGATCTGAGAATGGATATATAATGATAAATTACAAACAATAAATCAATAATAAACAGAAAAAACACATCTAGACAAATATTGTGCAAGTTCATTTAATAAACTTCCAAACTAAAAAGTTAAACAAAGTAAGTGATGGAAAACAAGGTGACAAAATTGTGATTTTAATAACTTTGGATCAGTATTCTATTGTAGGGTTATTGGATTTTATCACTCTCAACTATTAGGTATTTGTCGTTGCTACTCCCAACTATCATTTTGACTCCCACCACTCCCAACTTAATACTTTGTGTGTTGTGTCACCCCGCATGTGAACATTTCTTAGTGTTTGACTTGTGTTATTGGTGATATTAGGCTAACACTTTGTGAATTACTAATGGTTGCAGGTGAATATGCTCCTAAAAGACAAAATGGGAGCCAAAAACCACTCAACCGGAGTGACACAACACACAAAGTGTTAAGTTGGGAGTGATAGGAATCAAAGTGATAGTTGGGAGTGACAGCGGCCAATACCCAATGGCCAATAGTTCAGAGTGATAAAATCCAATAACCCTTTATCGTATGTAAAATCATGGATTTGAAGTCTGAACTGACTTTCGACCATTGAATTCTATCTAGTATGCGTTCCTAACATGCATACATGAATATAGTATCAAATATATGAGAATACAAAGAATGTATGATCGATTAGATCAACAAAACTCAATGAGAAACCCAATGAATACAGTATCAAATATATGAGAATACCAAAGCAGTAGTGCTTTAGCGATATTCTGGATGACTTTCTATAGGGGAGGTCGCCGGTTGAAGTCTCGTTCGTGACAAAATGTCATGCACGAGTCAGGGGTTTTACCACAGTAAGTCTTTGGATGGCGTTTTTTCCCTGGAATTGGCGACGGGCCGGGTCACCAGCACGTCTGCGATTGCAAGCATGGGTGCATGGCCTTCTGCCTATGAGAATACCCGTATGGCCAGCCTTTGTTGGACATTAAAAAAAGAGTCGACAATCATCCATGTATCTAATCGATAAATCAGTAAAAGTAAACAAACTAGTCCCATTAATATTAGAGAAATCAGTTGTGCTAGTTATGTAGAATGATTAAGTTTGAGAAACTAATCAACAATATAAGAATGATGTGAAGGATAATTCTAGTGAGTGAGAATATGTATCCTCTAAAAAATTCGTTACTGGCTTTCAAAGTGACATTTTTTTTAAATTGTTTTTTTACATCTAAATACCACATAACCTTCCATTTATAAGGATTTAAAGTAGGGATATGAATTTATGACAAGACACGAACCTAGCACGAATTTGGGGGATTTGGGTTTACTCTCAAAGGGTTTAAGTTAATTTTAAGTTGAACCCGCCAGCCCATTTAGTTAAATGGATCGGGTCCTTGTCAACCCGGCGGGTTGATGAATTGTAAAAACTTAAAAGAGAAATTGACATAAAATTTTATAGTTAAAATATAATTTTGTAATTTTTATAGTAAAATGTTGGTTTTAAAATATTAATATACAAAATAAATAAATAAGTCGGGTTAAACAGGTCGTGTTTGGATCGACCCGCAAATATTCATGTCGTGTTCGAGTTCATATGCTCGACACGGTTTTCGAGTTCGAGTCATATTGAAAAGTTTATTTTATTATTTTCACAGCTTACATAATGATATATTTAGATAGAAAGTCATAGGCTAAAACCATTATAATAGCTCAATTTTGGACATACTAAAGGGAGGGAATGATGCGGAGAAGGGAGTGCTCAGTGGCGGATTTAGATCAAAAATCTTTGTAGGGGCAATGTTTCAAAGAAAATGGTAACGAAATCGAAAAAACGTTAAATGTTTTGAAAATTTACACTACTATCGGAGCGTAAAGGGGCAACGGAGGTTTACCCCTGTTACAAGGTAGGTCTGCCCCAGTGAGTGATGACGAACGTTCTTGTATAAGAACACCAAGAAATAGGTTGTGTGAGAAGGGAGGAGGAATAAGAGGTGTGTTTGTTTAAATGTTTTTAAGCCGATTTTCCTTGTAAGAAGCAAAACTCAGATAAGTGAACAAGTGCTTAAGTAAACATATATTTAAAACCTATGTTGGGCTCTAGTCAATGTTATAAAAACCGTAAACATATATTTAAAACCTATGTTGGGCTCTAGTCAATGTTTTAAAAACCGGTTCAACCCGGTTCAAACCGGCCGGTTGTACCGGTTGAACCGCCCGGTACACCCGGTCGAACCGTCTGAGGCTAAAGGGTGTGTGGGTCATGGTTGGGACATGATTCGCCACGTAGGAACATGAATGGAAGGCCACACCATCCCCTTGCATGATCCACCATGGTTTGCATGGATTAAATCATGGCAACCATGGTCCTCCTTTCCATTTTCAAGAAATCATTTCCTTTTTCTTTAGACAAAGATAATTTAAAATAAATAAGGGGATAGTGATTTGGGGCATGACTACACTCTTATGGTATTGGTTTTGGATGGTAGATTAGAGGTGGGTGATATGACACTGACGTGGAGGGTCATGATAGTCATAAGGGTCATGACCACACCCTATAGCCTGATACACCCGATTAAAACCGTTTTTGAGCCAAATCCGATACGGTATAAAAACCGGATTTTAAAACATTGGCTCTAATAATTTAATAAAGCTGAGAGATGTATACATATCAACTTTTTTGTCAATAATAAAATATTAAGAAATTAGCTGTCATAATGTCATCATCTATTTATAAAATAAAACCCACAACTGTATAATATTGTAAATTCTAAAACCAAATGCGGTTGAAATCGTAGGTCTAGGGATCAATAATATAAGAAAATGGCACCGGTCATCCAGTGTTCACCATTGTTACTTTATTATAGAGTTGCATACTTGCATATATTCTAAAACTCTACGCATCAAGATGTTGCCGAATAGAAACAATAATTTACTAATCTAGAGGTGGGGTATAGTTAACCTATGATTTTGGAATATCAATCTTTTAAGAACATGTGTAGTGGTAAATCAAAATAATGCCCCCATCATGGGGCATTATTCGACACGTTTCATCCTAGTCAGCATGGGGCATTATAGCATAAAGTGGTGTAGTGGGGCATTATTCCAATAACGCCCATGCAATCATTTCCCAATTATTTTTTTTTTAATTTAAAAAAAAAACTTCATTAATTTAAAATAAAAATTACACTACTTGAAATAAAAAATAAAAAAAAAACCGAAAAAAAACAGAAAATAAAAAAACCGAAAAAATAAAGTTAAAAAAAAAGAAAATGATCTAGAGTCCATATTTTTCTCGAATTTTTTGGCCACGCATTTACGCAAGGATCATCGCATCGCCTTGGAGGTGGTCGATAGGTTTGGACAAAAACTCAATGTCCTTTTCCATTTGCCTCGCCTCTTGCATCTCGTTAAATTTTTTGGTTTCGGCCACTCGTTCTTTCATAATCTCATAACGTTGGTGGCCGAGGTCGCGAATGTCTTGGAGACGACGGTTCATCTCCTCGAAATCTTCCTTTAAATCGGGATCGGCAGACAACTCGACCGTTTTTTTTCCCGGTTCGCTTATCCTTTCTTCTACCGGGCGGTCGGGTCAACTCTTCATGAAGTTCCTCGTCAACGTCCACCACCTCATTTAAATCGACATTGTGGGCATCCGATGTCGGAGTTGAAGGGTCAACGGAGGATGATGTTTTTGACCTTTTAGCTCGACGTCTACTACTAGACGTCATTGGATTAACTAGCGCCGACTTTGGACTTTTTCGTAGTAGCTCCCAACACTTATAGTACGTGAAAGGGCATTTCGTCCTATAGAAATCCTCCAAAGTCCTCGTTAAAACCCCGACGTCACTTTCACCGCTCGGGCGATTATCGTAGTTACGTTGGTAAACTTCTTGGAACGCGTGAGACTTGTTGTTGATGTCGGTCCATTTGCTAGAAATGGAATCTTTGTCCCGATGTTCGCCTTGACCCCACGTGCTAAAAAAGAGTGCACGAACCCTATCCCAAAAAACGGGGCCCGTTTGAAAAATTAAAATATATATATATATATATATAAGTTGTATGTTAAAAATAAAAGTAAAAAACAAGTAAAAAAAATATAAGAGTTACCGGTTTCTTCGTCCTCCGAAATGTCGAGCCACGCCCGAGTCAACGTGAATTCCTCGTCCTTCGTCCATTTAATGGTAGTTTTTGTACGTCGAGGTTCGTCCTTTTCCTTCTTCTTATGCGACCTTCTGCCGCGTTTTGATTTCTCTTGCACCGGTTCTGGTTGCGTCTCCGGCACGACATCGACATCGGGTTCGGATTCGGCTTGTTGTTGTGATGGTTGCGACCCGCCGGCTTGACCATAGCCGAAGGTGGGAGGCACAAACGGAGTGGCGCCACTCAAGTAAGCCGCGTACGAATAAAAGTTCGGGTCCATGTCTTGAAGGTTATACGGGTGTTGCGGTTGGGTTGTGTTCGGGTTCGTGGGTCTTGCGGGGACACCAAAAGGGGGTCGGAATGGATGCATGATTGTATAAAAAATAGGAGAAAGTGAGTTTTTTTATAAAAAAAAAAGGAGAAAGTAGGAGAGAAAGTAAGAGGTTTTTTATAAAAAAAATTGGAGAAAGTGGGTTGATATATATATAGTGGGTAAATTTTTGAATTAAAAAAAAATTAATTACATTTGACCGTTTGGCAACGGTCCAATCTCGAACCCCAATACAATTTAAGCGTTTTAATTAAAACGCCAAAGTGATTTTTTTTCGAAAAAAACGCCCGGAAACGCCGAGTGTAATGGGGGCAGGGGCGTTATCCGGCGTTGTTTTTTAATTTAAAAAAAAAAAAAAAACGCCCCACTACGGGCAGTCTAATGGAGGTTGGTCGTTTCTCACACTTTTTATGCGGATGATGTGATCATTCTTGGGGAGTGGTCTAGTTGAACATTGCTAATGTGGTCCATATCCTTCGGGTGTTTCACTTGTGTTCGGGGCTTAAAATTAATCTCTCAAAGTCTAGTATTTATGCTAGTGGAGTTGGGTCGGACGAGTTAAAAGGAATGGCGAATCTTGTCGGGTGTCAATTTGGGATTTTTCCATTCAAATACCTTGGCCTATCGGTGGGGGGCGAATATGAACCGGGTTGCCAATTGGAAGCCGGTTTATGATATTTTCGACGCTAGACTTGTAGAATGGAAAGCTTCTTTATTGTCAATCGGAGGAAGAATTACTCTAATCAAATCGGTGATTGAAAACTTGTCGAATTATTATTTCTCTCTTTATAAAGAGCTGGTTCAACTCATAAAGATTTAGAAGCTAAAATTTGAAAGTTCCTTTGGGGAGGCGATGACTCGTTCAAAAAGATGCATTGGATGGCTTTACTTAAAGAAAATACAGGTTTTGGGCTGAGCATGTTAAAAAATATTAATACGTTGCTACTTGTTAAATGAGGATGAAGGTTCTTATCAGATGAAAAAAGGCTATAGACCAAAGTAATCAAAGCCATTCATGTGACGAAATATGGGTGGGATTTTGTTTTGGCTAGAAGAACGATGGGGGGATGAGATGCAACATAGCTAATGTGTTATCGAAAGTATCTATTGATGGGATATAATTGAGAAGATTCTTCAAGAGTTCAGTGGGTAACAGTTCGAATACGGGTTTTTGATTAGACCCTGGGTATGTAATGAACCTTTGAAAGATAGATTCCCAGACCTCTTTAAGCTGGAATAAGATAAAAGGTGTAACAACTCCCAAAACACCTTATAAAGACACCTGATCAAAACCACGGACTTGTACGGCGTGAACCAGTACAAAAATTAAAGAAACTAGTAACTGGACTCACAGGAGGCACGCGGGGGATACCACTAAATCTTCCGCGACACACGGGGGAGTACCAGGACACATGTTACCCGAGCGCGACGTGTGGCAAGGCTATTAGTGAAACGAAGCATGTCTAGGCCTACTAGACCTCTGCCGCAACACGCGGGGGATTCCACGGTGTCTGCTGCCACGCGCGGGGGGGGGGGGGGGGGTTACCAGGTTGACCTATAAATGCAACAGCTTGGTACTGAAGTCTATGCACCAGTTCGAATTCATTTTGACGAACTATCTCTCTCGTTCTCCATTTTCTTTGCATCATACCCTTAAATCTGCAAAACTCTGCCCCGTTGTAAGTGTTTTAACACTGATCACTGATTCGATACCCTGTCTGATCGATCCAAAACCCAGCAACGGATGCCAAAGTGCTGCCTGAAAAAGGCTATACTTTGTTAACTACGTTGAGGTTTTGATCTCGTGATGTATCGTTAAAGTTTGAATTGGGTTGATGCACTGACACGTGTTACATTGTACTTTTATTAGGAACTTAGGATTAGCACCAGAAAGCTTTAATCAAAAACCCTAAATCTACAAAGTGAGTCATTCTTTCTTTTTACCAAATGCATTTCAAAACCCTAAATGCTTTTTAGTTATACTTACAGTGATTAAGTTTTTGTATTCTGGAATTACTGCCGGTATGTGGGGTTATGTATACACTACGTGATTGTAACACCCCGAAAACGGGTTTGGTAATCAAACCTCGTTAATAGTAAAAACGGGTAAAATACCGTTAGTGGTAAAATTAACCCGGTGAATATTAGGATTTAAATAAATAAGTCTGATATTTATTAAAAGGATGGGAAATACTTTGAGAAAGCAAAGTATATAAAAAGGCCCGAGATTTAACGGGACTTAAAATAAAACGGGTTTTTGAACAAGATGAATAACTAGGAAAATTATAACCTAGTTAACTACAAGTCTAGAAATAACTTGAAATAAGGTTAGAATAACCAAAATTAAATGTTAAACAAAAAGGGAGGGACCAATGTTGTTAAACTTGAAACTATTATTATTAGTTTTAATCAAAAAATAAAACCAAACACCTCAAATGAGGCTCTGGTCGATCAAGCGCAGGAAGGGGGCGACACCCTCACTTCCAAAACCCTAACATGTACTAAACTATCAAATTGAAGGCCAAAATCCAGTTGAAATCGGAATCTGAACATAGAATCGTGATCACCTCGTCAAAGGGGTCATAAGGTATGTCAAATTAGGTCATTTTGATTCGATTCAAAGTTCATGCATGTGATTGAAATCGAGTGTAGAGCTTAATTATGTGTTGTAAACACGAAATTGGAAGTGATATAAGGTGTAGGGACAAACCCTAGATGCTTTCTTGATAAATTCTTGCATGTTAATTGTAAGGATCAAAATCACCATAGTGGGTGACTAATATGTTAGTGGAATTCGATAAACACTAGGATTAACACTCTTGTTCTAGTGTAAACTGAAATTGTGAGGAAATCTTTAAATTGTTGATGTTAAAATATGAACATGTAGTCTAATTTAAGTTAATTATGGTGATAAACTCAAGTCATGAACTTGGTTTAGACCATGTAGAAATCTGACCCGCTAGGTGTTTGATAAAACGCCTAAATGAGGGTTAAAGTGTAAAAAGGTGTTTGAATATGTTAAGAAATTGTGCGTAAAGACTTGTAAAAAGGGTTCTAAACGGATTGTGAATTGAACTCTTTAGGCAAGGAATCCGGATCGTCAAGTGGACAAGCCGGTGGAAATACGCGTTTAAAAAGAGTGCTTAAAAGGTACGTAACTACGATTCCGTTACGTTATGCTTGATTCCGTATTCTCGCTAGTAGACTTTAAATTAGCATATTACATGAAATTGGTATTTACTTAAAGTGACGAAGATCACTAGGTAAATAAACGGGTCAAAAGGTGAAATTATCACCCTTTGACAATATTGTCTAATGGTTTGTCGAGTTACATGTTATAGGAATAAATATCAAATTGATAAGTACATCGCTATTGCTTAGCGGCTACTAAGGCAAGGTATTGAAACGGGTCAATATATTGATCCGAGCCAGGTATGTATAATAACACAACTCATCATGTAGAATTTGGAGTTCTATAAGAGTTAGACCATGTTAAAGTGTAGATATTCGGTTATCTTTAAGGTAAACCGAATAAATTGAATTATGTTCATGGTGTTTTAGAAGCACATGGGTTTATAAATAAGATTATAGTTAAAAGGGTCGGATGTTGGGTCAATCATGTATTAAAGGACCCTTGTAGTTAAAGAAGGATGAAAATTGACCAAATTGCCCTTGTAAGCTAATTCGGATGAACGACCCTTAAAGGTGGTTCGTAAATGAGTTTTATGATTATATAAATGCTTAGGATAATTTAGATAGTGAAAAACGTAAATTCTTGGGTCGAAGGGCTTTATATGAGTCTTTGCCGTAAAATGGTAATCCGAGGGGTAAAACTCGGAACATATAGATATCCACATTAAACCCAATACACATATAGTTGTAGTGGGAGGTTACTAGATAAGAAATGTAGAACTACAATGCTAGAAGGGAATGAAAGCGATTTTAAGCTTTAAAGTGCTTAAATACCCTTAACGGGTCAAAATAAGCATACGAGTGAAAACGGGTTTAAATTATGTAATAAACCTATGATTAGAACCTAATATAGTAGGTAACATCAATTTGAAGAAGTGTATGAGGTATAGGAATCAAATAAATACGTTTGTTTGATAAAATGCATAAACGGGCTAAAATTCGGTAAAAAGGTAACGAGTCGAAGGCTTAGAAGTCTCAAAATTTCTTATGTTGGATGTAGGATTTTAACTCCATGAGATGGAGGATTAAATTACGGACGCGTAGGAAAAAGAATCGGGTAAAACGGATCAATAACGAAGAAGTTATGGCTGTTTCCGTGAAATCAGGTCATGCTGGGTATGTACAGCAACTGATTACGCATCAGGCTGTGAAAATAGGGGCTTGGTTTGTCACGCGATGCCCCTTGGCGTCACGCGAGCCCCCTGATCCGGGTAAAAAAATTTATTTTGTTGTTGTTTGACCCATGGTACTTGTTTAAACCATTATTTAACTATCAAAACTAACTTTTAAGTTGGTTTTGATCATAGGTGGATGCCAAGAGTGCCCGGATGAAGATCAAGCGGCAAGCAAGAACCGAACACGATCAAGAAATAAGCTTCCGCACTATGTATCGTTGCTATATTAAACGACAAACTTACGCATGATGTGACGTATACTTTTAAATTGTAAAAAGGTTTTAATAAACCCGTAAATCCGAAGTATATGTAAATCTTAATTACATGATTATTTTTTGTAATTGACACGTTAAACCTTGAATTATAAGAACGGGTGTTACAAGTTGGTATCAGAGCCTTGGTTTAAGAGATTCAAGTATGGTGGGAAAACTATGCTTGGACTTAAACCTTATGCTCTTAATAAGGATTGGTGTTCGGTTCGAGGCTTGATCGCAAATCCGGTAAGTACAGGTATATTAATGGTTTGGTATGAGTTAAAATGTTGTCATAGGGTTATCGTGTGATACACGTTACCTCAATTAAATGATAAATATAGTTGACGAAAATGCGCACGTTGACGCGTATAGTAGAAAAGCCTTATATTATAATACGGGCGATTATTGAAGTTGATATCAATAACTCTTGTAAATGTTTTAATTGAAGGACACTCGCATCTGAAGATAGCGAGAGTTTAACAAATTGCGGACTTGACGAAGGAACGGTCCAAAGTATGACAAGTAGAGTATGCTCACCAAGGACCTAAATCGCGTAACGATCGCGAATAAATTAATGGCAAGGAGAGCCTGTTAGAGCAAGCATTATCAGGTGCACGTTTTAAATTATTACGTGAATAGTAATATGCAACAAATACGTAGAGATTGAAAGTGCATATGTAGAGTGAAAACTTGGAAAAAAAAAACCCGAATAGAAAACCTATCCGGGATATTATTTCCAAGAGAAACAGATAGAGGCATTACTTACATGGGGTGTAATGTGAAAATTATAAAAAGGTCATGTATACCAGGTGTTGATCGCTTACTCTGGCCAAGTAAGTAGTGAACACGTGGTACCATGAACTTCTTATGATGGACACATTTATGTCCGATGTAGTAAGGGCGGGGTGAATGGGACTAACTTAAATGGTACCCAAATGAATCAAATAAGTAAGATGTTTGATAGTAAACGTAAACGTAAGTCGGATGACGGAAGCGTATTACGTAAGAATAACGATCCTAGAGAAGGACACGGTTCCCTTCACCCCCCTACCCCCTCCCCAACCGACCAATACATACTAATACCGACCAATAGAATGCTAGGCATAGGGATAAAAGTTTGACTGTCACAAGGTGATGAAATTCACATGGACAAGTCAAACGAATTGAAGAATTAATTTGAATAAAAGCGATGGATCTCGCTAAGACGACCAAATAAATTAAAATAACGTCTAAAACCATATAAGAATGGTTACTAAAAAAAATGATTACGGTAAAGATACCCGATGAATGGGTAGAATTTGGAAAGAATGCGTAAACCAAGAGGCGGGAACGCGAAATAGAAAGTCAAAAGACTCGGAATACGAGTCATGACTAAAAGACAATGAGAATTTGCAAACAGAAATGTTAATAACTACTCTCAACTAATTTAAAGTTGAACGGGTCGAATAAAGAATGGAGTTTGATGTTCACAAGTGATGAAATTTAACACGAACAAGTCAAACGAGATAAATAAGGTATAAAAACTTGGTAGTGCAAGTGAGCGCAAACTGAATAATGGGAGCGCGAAACATTAATGAACCTACATGATGGGTCATAAAGGAATATATATATAGGAAAAATGCAAACTAGCAAAACAAAAATGTTAAAAACACTAAGATAAAGAACCCGGGTAATGGGTCGTAAAGAAGTATAGGTAAGAACCGGGTAACGGTAAGTGTAGGGCAAACCGACATGTAATTGACGTTAGAAGTCAAGAAGTCGGAAAGATAATTCAAAAGAAAACAATGTAGCCTTAGACTACGGTCAAGGTCAAACGGAATCCAAAAAGTAAAGGTGAATAATTCTAAAACATAAGAAGGGGTGCCTTAACACCATATACGTATATAAATGTATACGCATTTGAATAAAGACTCGAATAAAAGATGATCTACGGGATCATCATAACCTACGGGATATTAATTAGAGCAAAGGTCTACGGGGCCAAAATGACCCACGGGTCATGAATTGAAGCAAAAGGATCATAAGGGCCTCGCCTCAAAGAGGTGAAAGCCTAAGGAAATAGCATACGAGGTTAAGTGAAGGAACCTACGGGTCGATAGTGTGAGGTAAGGGAACTTGTTACGATTCCCCGTATAAAACTAAGATTGTAAAAGAATAAATTATGGACTGTCAATATCATGGTATGGATAATTGACAAAAGTTAAAGAAAAGATCCTAAAACTAAAACTTCGATTTTAGTAAGAAATAACGTTTTTACAAATATAAATTCTGATAGGAATTTGAACAGTAAGCATGAAAGGTTCAAGTCTTGACACTGATAGGCGCAAGACGATATATTCGAAAAGTGATATTTTTGAAAATGAAAGGTTGATACAAACTAAACATGATGTGACACGATCACGGTTAGGAATGTAATGTGAAGTAAAATCACATTATAACCAAGCGAGCGGTAAAAAGTAACGGGACTAATAAGTCTAGTTAGTGAGACCGGTTAAGGCCAGTAATCCAAATCAATAAAATTTGGTTTGCTTGTAAGCGGTGGATTCGGTATAACTGAACCGAATAAATAAATCTGAAAACAAAAGAAATTATTGCAAAAAGTGAAATATTTCACTAAAGACCTTTAAACGGGTCAAGGTAACGGATTCACAAAGGGTTCGATAATATGGATATCGCTAAGTTAACTAAACTAGTAGAAATAACAAAATTACGTTATTTCAAGTTGCATTATGTCGAATGAGGCACGTAGATGTTTTGTAACCAAAAAGGTATTACCATAATTTTTCTGGTAATACTAACAATCGATTAAAATATGAGCAATGCTCAATTAATTATCGAGAGCATATGCATGGAGTTAAACTCGATAAATTATGAAAGAAAAGGTTTCGAGGACGAAACCTCTTTAAGGGGGTAGACTTGAAACACCCCGAAAACGGGTTTGGTAATCAAACCTCGTTAATAGTAAAAACGGGTAAAATACCGTTAGTGGTAAAATTAACCCGGTGAATATTAGGATTTAAATAAATAAGTCTGATATTTATTAAAAGGATGGGAAATACTTTGAGAAAGCAAAGTATATAAAAAGGCCCGAGATTTAACGGGACTTAAAATAAAACGGGTTTTTGAACAAGATGAATAACTAGGAAAATTATAACCTAGTTAACTACAAGTCTAGAAATAACTTGAAATAAGGTTAGAATAACCAAAATTAAATGTTAAGCAAAAAGGGAGGGACCAATGTTGTTAAACTTGAAACTATTATTATTAGTTTTAATCAAAAAATAAAACCAAACACCTCAAATGAGGCTCTGGTCGATCAAGAGCAGGAAGGGGGCGACACCCTCACTTCCAAAACCCTAACATGTACTAAACTATCAAATTGAAGGCCAAAATCCAGTTGAAATCGGAATCTGAACATAGAATCGTGATCACATCGTCAAAGGGGTCATAAGGTATGTCAAATTAGGTCATTTTGATTCGATTCAAAGTTCATGCATGTGATTGAAATCGAGTGTAGAGCTTAATTATGTGTTGTAAACACGAAATTGGAAGTGATATAAGGTGTAGGGACAAACCCTAGATGCTTTCTTGATAAATTCTTGCATGTTAATTGTAAGGATCAAAATCACCATAGTGGGTGACTAATATGTTAGTGGAATTCGATAAACACTAGGATTAGCACTCTTGTTCTAGTGTAAACTGAAATTGTGAGGAAATCTTTAAATTGTTGATGTTAAAATATGAACATGTAGTCTAATTTAAGTTAATTATGGTGATAAACTCAAGTCATGAACTTGGTTTAGACCATGTAGAAATCTGACCCGCTAGGTGTTTGATAAAACGCCTAAATGAGGGTTAAAGTGTTAAAGGTTGAGTAAAACACAGATTTGAATATGTTAAGAAATTGTGCGTAAAGACTTGTAAAAAGGGTTCTAAACGGATTGTGAATTGAACTCTTTAGGCAAGGAATCCGGATCGTCAAGTGGACAAGCCGGTGGAAATACGCGTCTAAAAAGAGTGCTTAAAAGGTACGTAACTACGATTCCGTTACGTTATGCTTGATTCCGTATTCTCGCTAGTAGACTTTAAATTAGCATATTACATGAAATTGGTATTTACTTAAAGTGACGAAGATCACTAGGTAAATAAACGGGTCAAAAGGTGAAATTATCACCCTTTGACAATATTGTCTAATGGTTTGTCGAGTTACATGTTATAGGAATAAATATCAAATTGATAAGTACATCGCTATTGCTTAGCGGCTACTAAGGCAAGGTATTGAAACGGGTCAATATATTGATCCGAGCCATGTATGTATAATAACACAACTCATCATGTAGAATTTGGAGTTCTATAAGAGTTAGACCATGTTAAAGTGTAGATATTCGGTTATCTTTAAGGTAAACCGAATAAATTGAATTATGTTCATGGTGTTTTAGAAGCACATGGGTTTATAAATAAGATTATAGTTAAAAGGGTCGGATGTTGGGTCAATCATGTATTAAAGGACCCTTGTAGTTAAATGTAACAACTCTCATCAAAAAGTACTAATTATTACTTTAATTGACCAATAGGAAACCCTAATTAAGAAACCCAAGTGATTCTACACAAACCCTAAGATTTTCAGAAAAATCAGAATCAGGATTAGGGCCCCTAAAACTCAGGGGGGGTTAAACCCTATTGACGATTATCCACTTAAAACATTGGCAGCAAGGAATTTTCAGAAATCGTCGACTCAGCTGAGCTAGTCCCACACGTGGCAACCCTATGCATGAAAGTTGTTGTTACGCGGGCCGCGTAAGGATAAGCTTACATCTCACGCGGGCCGCCTAAGGGTCAAAATTCGGCTATAAATAGATGAGTTTGGGACTTGATTCTGGGAGTTGAAACGACGTTAGAAGTCCAATTCTACGCTGAGATATTGTCTGTTTATTCCAATTAACACACACAGGCACTAAATCGACGCCGCAATCAGGGTATTAGCACGATCGCTATTACGATTCATTGTCCGACGATCAATATATCCAATGGATGTTTAAGTGCCGCCCACATTAGGGTTATACTTTGTCATTCGTCGTTAAATCGATGGATGTTTAAGTATTGCACTTTGTTGTTCGTTGTGAGAATTTGATCTCGTGAGTTATCGTAATTGCTGGATTGATTACTAACCTCGAATTGTGTGCTTGTTATTAAATTTAGGTTGAAAAGGCTAAATCAGTAGGCCAAACTCTGCCCGTATAAATCTGCAATGTGAGTCATTCTCTTTTTATCAACTATTTTACAATACCTCAAATTATTTTCAAGGTTATGATTACAGGGACTAAGTCGTGGATATCTTGAATTACTGGTTAGTGGGGTATTGTGCACATTACTAATTTTCTCCCAGTTAGGTTCATTGACCTACTCGGGATAATCACTGTTGGGTTCATTGACCTACTCGGGATAATCACTGTTGGGTTCATTGACCTACAGGGATAATCGTCACTATTTAGGTTCATTGATTTAAATAGTGGTATGACCATCGTCACCATTGTGACATGTCACCATTGTGACAGAATGCCAGATAAAAATAAGATAAAAGCCATTGTAATTGCTCTTATGCTGTAATTGATAACTATGCATCATTATGCAAAATAGAATGATTCACTCAGTATTTCCCGCTGACAAAACCTTTTTCAAACACGTTTCAGGTGACCTGTTATGAATCAGGAAAAGTGCCATATAGCACTACAAGCTCAAGGAAGTGGCTCAGTATAAAATAAAGAAACATGTTTTGTAAAAATAAAAGATTTCTTCATGAAATCAAACTATTGTAAATTACCGGGTTTTATCCCGAATTGTGAAATAAAATAATCGGGAAATATTTACATTTTAAAAGATCCTGATGAAAACTTCCGCTGTCAAACTCAATTAATTAAATACCACGGGATTTCTGTTCCGCGGCTCCTGAAACGGGTCAAACCGGGTCGGGGGCCGTGACAGAAAAAGGTGGTATCAGAGCCACTTATCGAGCCACTGATTTAAGCCAATTAAGTATTTAGAAATACTTAATAATTTTTATTAATTACTATTTTATGATTATGTGTTTTATTATCTGACTAATTTTGTACAGTATGAGCAGATTTTTATATGCTAACCACTGTAGCAGTAAGTATAAATCTTTAAATAATTTGACTCAAAGTTTTAGCACTTTTATTATCTACAGTCTATAAACCTTATTCAGTAAATAAATTTACAAATAAAACCTAGTGTGTTTTAATTTTCAGTTATTTTGGTAGTTACCCAGTATGAAATACTATTTAAAGAGTTGTTCTACAAAATTTTGTTATGACTTAGTAATTATGTGTATTTTGCTAAACAGCATGAGTGACTTGTCTGACGTCCTTCAGAATTTAAATCTCTATCCAGTAAGAATCGAAGTTTCCAGAGATTTCAATAGGTATATTCCAGACATAGAAGAACCTATAGAATTCAACGCTTTACCTCTTGAGAAACCTAAGCCTAAGAAAATGGAGATTGGGGAAAGTTCTAAACAAATTGAGGGGTTACCATCTCAAGAAGAACTAGATATTATAATGGCAACCGATGATACTATTGAGCCTGTTAATGAAAATGATTTTATTCATTCTCTTGAAACACAACTACCAATGAATTTAGAACCAGCTATTTCAAACCTTTCAATTCACTCGCAAATAGACGAATGGGTGACTAATGAAATACTGTTACAAAACCATCCCTATAGGCTTTTTCCTAAGATCAATTCAGAACCTTTACCAAATTCACCAAGAAGTAACGAGAATATGACTGAACTTCGTCATTTTGACAAAATGGATGCTGGGAATAGGATCCAAGAAACTCTGGGACAGATCTCCTGGAATTACGATAAGAAGGAACGCCGTTACTAGAACATCACCTGACAAAGGATAGGGGATTATGAAACTGTGGTTGTGTAATAGTAATAGTAAAATCAGTATGTGTAGAATAAATAATAAAACGGTTGTATATAAAAGCATGATATAAGGAAATTTTAGAAAGTTACAATTTTGTTTGTATATTCGTTTACGTGATTATGTACAAATAATTGTAACATTGGATTATTTCTTTTATACTGATTATTTATCTATAAATTAGTTATCAGATGGAAAACGCTAATAATGAACCAGTTAATGAGATTAATCAATCTGATCAACAACCGGGGGATCAATATATGACTAGGCAAGATATAGAAAATATCGTTGCTCAAGGGATAGCCAACGCTATTCCAGGAATAGTTGCTCAAGGGATAGCCAATGCTATTCCATCAATCGTTGATGCTATTAAAAATCTAATCGAACCGCAACAAATTATTCCAAGCAAACGTATTTCTGAAGATAATTTCAGTAATAGCGTAAACGGAGGCAATAATCGTGTTAATCATGATAATGAACCACGGCAAGCTCCGCTCCCTAAGAAAAGGAAAGTTGCAACGCCTGGTTGCACTTACAAAGAATTTCTTGCTTGTAAACCCACTGAGTTTGCAGGCAATGAAGGAGCGACTGCGGCACTGCGTTGGTTAGAGAAAACCGAGGCAGTAATTGCCATAAGTAAATGTGCTCAGGATGACCAGGTCATGTATGCGTCAAATCTTTTCAAAGAAGGGGAGTTAGAATGGTGGAACACAGTGTTACAGGCTAAAGGAAGAAATAGGGCTTATGCCATGAAATGGGAAGAATTTAAGAGTCTTGTAGAAAGAAAATTTTGTCCTGAATATGAAAAAGATCAAATGGCAAATAAGTTTTTAACCCATCGGATGGTAGATGTAGATTGTCGAGGGTATACTACGACATTCTTCGAATATGCTCGAGTGGTACCAACCCTGGCTTCGCCAGAGCCGGTACTTATTTCTCGTTATATTTGGGGATTAATTTCCGAAATCCGTAATATCGTCAAGGCTGCGAAACCTCACACGATTGATGATGCAGTAGAATTAGCCAATACTCTGACTGACGAGCTAGTACGGACAAGAGAAGAAAATAGAAGGAAGGAAGTAGCCCAAAAGATTACCCAAGAATTCCGTTCGGGTAACCATAACAATTTCAAGAAAGGAGGGAATGGGCAATCTTCTATTAGTCCATTTTGCAATTTTTGCAAAAAGAAGCATTTTGGAAGATGCAAAGGATATTGCAATTTTTGCAAAATTCCAGGGCATCAAGAAGAAGACTGTAGGAGGAAGAAATTTTCAGTTTGCTACAACTGTGGAGAAACTGGACATCTTAGGCCAAATTGTCCAAAACTGAATAAACCATTTGACAATCAAGCCAAACCGGCAGAAGGAGCAAAAAGGAATGCGAGAGCCTTTCAGCTGACTACTCAAGAAGCCGAGATGATTCCAGATGTGATAGCCGGTATGTTCTTAGCTTACAACATTTACACAATAGTATTATTTGACTCTGGTGCAAACCAAAGTTTTATAAATACTTTACTCTGCCAAACTCTTAACTTACCATTAACCAACATTAGATAAATTTCTACAGTAGAAACGGCAGATGGGAATTTAGTTAAAGTAAATAAGGTTCTGCAAAACATAGAAATAGAACTTTTAAGTCATAAATCATATGCAACCATATTGGTTGAATTCGATGTTATGTTAGAAATGAATTGATTAGAAAAACCACTATGCTCGAATTCTTTGTGATAAGAATTCCATAGAAATTCAGGCAACTACTGGAGAAGTAATAATGATTACAGGAGATAAGCCAGGTAAACCCATAAAGTTCATATCTAATGAAAGTTGTTAGTTATGAACGAAAGCAAGGAATAGTATATATGATTTCAGTAATCATTAATACTAAAGATAAAGAAATTAAGGAAATTTCTGTAAATTCAGAATACCCAGATGTAATTCCAGAAGATTTACCTGGATTACCACCAGATAGGGAGATAGAATTTAGGATTCATCTAATTCCAGGAATTTTACCGATAAAGACAGGGAACCTTATTGGTTAGCACAATATTGGTTGTTAAGAAAAAGGATGGTTCAATAAGAATGTGTATTGCTTATAAAGAATTGAATAAAGTTACAATTAAGAATCGATACCCATTACTTAGAATTAATGATTTATTCGATCAAATTCCAGGGAAATGGATATTTTCTAAGATCGACTTACGTTCTGAATATTATCAATTGAAAGTACAAGAGGAAGACATCCCTAAAACTGTTTTCAAAACTAGATATGGTCATTACGAGTTTATAGTCCTGCCCTTCGGATTAACGAATGCACCTGCAGCATTCATGGACATGATGAATATGATCTGTAAACCGTATTTGGATAAATTATAATTATCTTCATAGATGATATACTTATTTATTCAAAAAGTCAGGAAGAACATTATCAGCACTTGCATGTACTCTTAACTCTGTTAAGAAAAGAGAAGCTTTACGCCAAATTTTCGAAGTATGAATTTTGGCTGTCAGAAGTATAATTTTAGGTCATATGGTGAATCCCGAAGGTATTCACGTAACTCCTGATAAGATATTATCAAAATGAAAGGTTCCGCAATCCGCAAAGGAAATTAGGAATTTTGTAGGATTAGCTGGATATTATAAAAGATTTATTAAGGATTTTTCCAAGATAGTTATTCCATTAACTAAGCTAATCTGTAAGACAGTTAAGTTTGAATAGGGATATAAACAAGAAGAAGTCTTTAGGATCTTAAAGCAAATTGCCTTACCAAAAGGAACAGAAAATTTTAAAGTATACGGTGATACTTTAAAGCTAGGATTTGAATGCATGTTAATGCAACACAAAAAGGTAATTGCGTATGCATCAAGGTAATTGAAAAAGAACGAAGGAACTATACCACTCATGAGTTATTGCCTTAAGATTTGGAGACATTATCTGTATGGAAGTAAGGATACTATCTATACGGATTATAAGAATTTAAGATATATATTTTTGGGCAAAAAGAATCAAACATGAGACAAAGGAGATGGATGAAAATCCTAAGTGACTACAACTATGATATTCAGTATCACGAAGGAAAGGATGAAGACGACAAGAGATCGTCAGAAAAGTTATACAGATAATAGATAAAAGCTGTTGGAGTTCGAGTTGGAGACAAAATGTAATTGAAAGTATCTCCTTGGAAAGGAGTAAGAAAGGAAAGCTAAGTCCAAGATACGTAGAACCATTTCAGTAATCCAACGTATAGGACCAGTTGCTTATCGTTTACAACTACCAGAAGAGTTAGCTGGAGTACATGATGTATTTCATGTATCCAACCTCAAGAAATGTCTATCAGGCGAATCTTTGGGTATTACCTCTTCAAGATATAGAGGTAAACGAAAAGTTAAAATATGTGGAAAAACCTCTTCAGATAGAAGATAGAAAGATCAAATGATTAGTGTTAGTTCAAGTAAAGTGGGATTCAAAAATAGGACCTTAATACACTTGGAAACTGGAATTTGAAGCGAAAGTATACTCAAGTATTCCAGTAAATCTCGAGGACGAGATTTTTATTAAGGTGGGGAGAATGTAACAACTCTCATCAAAAA
>JARYGA010009113.1:0-21744 GCA_030545235.1 Helianthus tuberosus | reverse complement strand
TAGTAGCTCGACCCTTGCAACTGGTCGAACAAGTCGTCAATGCGTGGAAGAGGATAACGATTCTTCACGGTCACTTTGTTGAGTTCACGGTAATCTATGCACATCCTAAAGGTACCGTCTTTCTTCTTCACAAATAACACTGGAGCTCCCTAGGGCGAAGAGCTAGGACGAATGAAACCCTTTTCCAAGAGTTCTTGCAATTGCTTAGACAGTTCTTCCAGTTCGGTTGGAGCTAAGCGATAAGGTGCTCGAGCTATAGGTGCTGCTCCAGGAGATAGCTCGATCTGAAATTCGACCTGGCAATGAGGCGGTAGCCCAGGTAAATCTTCAGGAAACACTTGAGGAAAGTCGCGTACTACTGGAATATCCTCTATTCTCTTCTCTCTCGTTGATGCGTCAGTAACGAGTGCTAAAATAGCAGTGTGGCCCTTTCGCAAACACTTATGGGCCTTAAGAAAGGAGATGATACCTACAATTGCACCACTCTTGTCGCCATGAATTTCGAGAGGTTCTTTGCCAAAACGGGGAATACGAACAATCTTTTCTTTGCAAAGGATCTCTGCTTGCTGTTGGGATAACCAATCCATCCCAATGACGATGTCGAAACTACCCAGAACTATAGGAATGAGATCGATAGAGAAAGTCATACCAGCTAAGACGAGATTACAACCCTGAACTATGTGTGTGGCCTTTACACTCTTACCGTTTGCTAACTCTACAACATGCTTGGTGTTCAAAAGTGTTGGTGTGCGCTTGAGCATTTGACTAACTTTTAGAGACACATAACTGGTATCGGCACCCGAATCAAATAAAACAGTAACATAAAAGTCGTCGAGAAGGAACTTACCCATCACTACGTTAGGATCATTCCTTGCGTCACCCTGACCCAGCACGAACACGCGGCCCCGGGCGCCATTGTTTCCATTGTTTCCCCCGTTGTTATCCCCATTGTTGTTCCCATTGCCCTGATTATTGTTGTTGTTATTCTGATTCTGGTTTAACTGGGGGCAGTCCCGCTTGAAGTGGCCTTCAGCACCACACTGAAAGCATCCCCTGTTACCTCGCTGTCGCTGTTGGTTCTGTGGAGCTGTTGGTTGTTGTTGTTGGTTCTGATTCACAGGTCGTGAGCTCCTGCAATCCTTGGCTTCATGCCCCATCTTGAGACACCTCTGACAACGATCCTTGTTGCACTGACCACTGTGGTTTCTGTTGCATCTGTTACACTTCGGGTGATTTCCTCGATATCCACCCTGCCCTTGACTACCAGAAGATTGTTGACCAGGGTTCTGATAGTCATCAGTCCTTCGCTGCTGTGCCCGGGACTGAACTGAAGTTGAACCTTTGCTGGAGGTTCCATCCCATTTTCGCTTGTTATCACTGGGAGTAGCAGAAGTAGTAATTGTAGTAGCACCAATACGCTTAGGCAGCTTGTTCTGTTCTACTGCCTGGTCTGTAAGACGATGAGCAAGACGAGTAACATCTTGAATAGTAGCAAGGTTAGCAGAAGTCACATGGCTTTGAATCTCTGGTACTAAGCCTTTGAGGTACAGCTCGATGCGCTTGATGGGAGGATCCACCATAGTTGGACATAACACTGCCAGTTCATTGGATCGTTTCGTGTACGCTTCTATCTCTGACCCCGTCATCTTCAGGTTAAAGAACTCCACTTCCAACTTGTGGATGTCATCACGACTACAGTATTCCCGCTTGATCAGTTCCTTAAAATCGTTCCATGGGGTGGCATTAGCAGCCGCCAGCCCCAACATCTGAACTTGCGCATTCCACCAAGTCAGCGCAACGCCTTCGAGAGTTCCAGTGGCATCCTTCACCCTAAGAGCCTCAGGGCATTCACATATTTCGAAGACCGACTCGAGCTTCTTGAACCAGTAGAGGAGTCCTACGGCTCCTTCAGTGCCACTGAAAATACTAGGACGACAGTCCATGAACGTCTTGAATGTGCACACAGGTGGCTGAGCGTGTTGACCTCCTGCCTGGGCAGCTGCGAGCGCTGCAGTAACTTGTTCAGTGATCAAAGCCGCCAACTGGGCTTGAGTTAGGTTAACGCGTCCACTCATGATCTTCATATCAAAGGAAGCATGAGTGAGAGAGGTTCGCGAAAATGCGATGACAGAAGAGAGTAAGCACACACGTGTTTTCAAACAATAGTTGTTACGTTATCTAAGCATACCATGAGCAAAGTTCTATGTAATCTAGCAAGTAGGCAATGTAAACATAAATCATATCACCTAGAATGTCGAGTCTTGCACATGGAGCGAAGCGTCGTTGTGGATCGTCGAGCACTGTTCAGGTTATAGTCTGAATTTAACAAAAACTTTTTCCCCTTATTAAAACCAAGTTCACTATAACCAATGGCTCTGATACCAATCTGTCACACCCCCAAAATCCACATGCGGAGTATCGCCGCTTGGAGCCGTGACTGACCAGGATCAAGCCACCAATCATATTGAACATAACAAGTAATAGGTGAAATTCAACCACACAATATGAAAGGTGTTTCAAATCAAAAACGTAGTTAAGTGTTTAGCGTAAGCATAATCGTAAAACACAATGTAAGTATTAAGTACTAAATAAAGTAATGTTTTTAGCGTGGCACACACTGCCATGTCCCACAACGACCGCGCCTCCCTGTGCAAGCTCCATGAGTACCTAACGACCTGCAAGGCATATAACAACGAGTCAACAACAAAGTTGAGCGAGTTCACAGTTGGTTGTTTAGTTGTAGCATTCGTTTCGTAAATCATATGTTCATTTTGTAAACCATGTATCGTATTAATTCGTATCGCGGTCTCCCAGACATGTTTGCGAAGATTAGTGAGGGCTTCCCATGTGTTACTAGACCGTGCGTATCGACTACTACGAAAATATAAGTGGTGCCCTAAGTCAATGTCTATCAGCATTGACCCTTTGCCCATAGTCCATTAGTACACGCCCGTCCGACTGGCACGGTGTGAGGTTTGTTAAACCTAATAGCGCTATTAACTAATGACCCGCTCGCCATAGGCCTCGGCGATTAAGTCGATATAAATGGGGGACTTCAATGATAGAGGTTTGGTCCAGTGTGTAATCTTGGCATCCTACCCACGGAGGATGGTTGTAGTTACCGTTTAAATCATTAACCCATTCCCAACCCTTGGGAATCCCATGCCTTGGAAAGAGTGTGAACTCACCTTGGTTTGCTCGGTTTGGTAAATTACTTGCTCACAACTAACCGGTCAAAGCCTATGGTAATTCATGTATACGAAATCAGTTTATGTTCATATAGTTCGCGTGTAAATCATGTGTGTTCAAGCAGCATCATCACGTAGTACTTAACAATGACTCGATCTCACACAAGTTCTCATATAAATAAAAGTCATAAGATGTATTCAATCAGCGATCGTCAAATAGCGCTTAACAGTCATACAAACATCGATCAACCCTTAATTCACATGCATGCTCTATATCCATGTTTAACAGTTATGTGCTATACAAAAATCCAGTCATGTCTCCTTGATTATACTTGATCATCATTAACAGTAGATATTCATTCATTATAACACTTATAATTTATACATCCAACAAAACCCTAATGTTCATGGTTTCCTTTTCATCATATTATTCTTTGTGCACTAAATATTACATCATGCTTTCTAGTCAAAAGTTGGGCTGCCACCTTGACAGACTTCGAATTCACAAACATGGCATCACTTCAACATTTATTACACATGCAATGCTTATAAGATAACTACATGGCTTGATTTGATCTGCACATGGGCCGCCTTTTCTATTTCAAAGTTAATAACTTTATATGATTACCAACATCTTTTATTATTTAACAACAATCATCAATACCATCACAATCATGTTATTCTTTTTATGGTTAAAATCCCTAAGCAAAATAACCTACCATTTATGAACATCAACTCATGATCACAGTTTACTATTTGGGTGTGTAACAGAATCATGTCGACACAAATCAGTAGCATATCATAACTCATTCCTATCATCACAATCATTCATGTTATTCTTCTTATCGAATCATTAATATTAATTGTCCGCATAATATTGAACTAAGTATTCCAGCCATTGTTACGGACTATAACACAACTTAGATCGTAGGTTACCCAACCCGACTTATTTACAGTTTACACACATCACGAACAAACATCAAGAATTCCTTATTATTCGATCATAACATTTGTCATTCGATCCCCATTAACTCAGTTTGTAATCATGATTCTAACCATGTTTTAATCCTACTCCTACGCATGCAACACCATATGTGATCACATAACTACCATAACCAAAAACAATAAGCATACATACCGATTATAGAACGAGGGAGATGAGGTATTTCGTAGAGAAGAAGACTTCTGCGGAGGTGTGTTGTCCGCGGATCAAGAGAGAGGAAGAGGATGTATTAGGGTTTGTAATTGTTTTTCCAAACTATGATTACGTATCCTATCTCAACTAATGCACGTAATCCATGAGGTTGGGCTTAAATTATTCGGGCCTGACTACAAGTATGGACCGAGATGGGACAACAAGTGTAGGCCAAGGTGAGTTAAAAGTGGTATGATAGTTTAAAGAGTGTGGTTTGCGGCCCAGTTTCATGTGCGGGCCGGTGCCTACTACTCGGCACTTGAAATAACCCATTAACACATTCAATCATGCCCAGTTACGTTTATACTTGACAAGTTTATCCTAACTACGAGCGATTAATAAATTGATCATGGTAAGGAACATAAAAGAGGAATAATTAGAAAACAGGATCACAAGATTAAACGTTACTAACCTTGGAAGTTCGGGTTGTCACAACTCTGGCCTGCTGTGTTTTGGGCTAAAACCGAGGCCCAATTGACTTCCCAAATCCCTGGTTCAATGCTGGTTATGAAGTCCCAAACTGGGGAGTTTAGGATGCAACTAAGGCCCAATTGACTTCCCAAATCCCTGGTTAAAATGCTGGTTCGAAAACAATGCTAGTTGTGCTTTTTTTTTCTCTTGTGCAACCCATCTTACTTCAGAATAGAAAATTATATTTTATATTATTACCTTTTACCTTCGCAAAAAATATTCATCTTTTGTATTCACTAACTTAGAGAGTATAATGAAATGCATTTAGTGTCCCTGTTAGCATGGATCTTTTGTAAACATGGATCTAAACATTACAACACAAGCTGCCATAAAATATCAGATTTGCGTTAATTTGGGTAATATTTTCATGTGTTAAATTGGGTGGGGTGGGTTGACTCGCTAAACATTTTTCAAAGCATTTGTTTTAATAAGAAGTTAATTTGTTAATCGAGATTGCAAAAAAGTATAGTGTTATGAAGAGTATCTAGATACTTGAATTGAGATGAATGAGACTTTGGACGCCTTTGAATGCATTTGACCCATTAGATGTGTTTTCCCTTAGCTAATTTAGTGGCCCGTTTGAAATAAGAAAAGAAGGAAGCCAACATGAAAGTATAATGCTATAAAGAGTATCTAGATACTTGAATTGAATAAACCAACCCCCTACCCAACCTTTCTTCTTCTCCCATAAATTAGCAGACCAACAGCAGCACCCTCCCAACTCTTCTTCTTTGCAACAATCAGTGCCAACATGTCAAGAATAAAAAAACTAACTTAAGTACTATACAATATATCACGAGACGACTGATAAACTAATGGTAAACGAGTATCCTATTGTAAATCGTCACTCCCGCCGCATCGCGCGGGTAAATGGCTAGTAAGACACTAAAGCACATGGTAATTGACAAAATCATTTATTACTTTTTTCTCTAATGTAGTGGGATTATTCAGAAATATCAAATGTGACAAATCTATATACAAAGAAGTTCGTTCTGGAGATTTGACAAATCTATATATAAAGAAGTTAGTTCTAGAGATTATATATTTTTCCATAATCAATTGCATCATATATTATAGCTTTGTTATCACCCCTTACAAATGAGTAATTGAGCTTTCTATGAATATAAGGTCAGAGTGGGTTTAATTTGGTTCGGGTCAAAACGGGGTGCAACTAAAATAAGTTTGGGTCAAGATGGATTCTAGCAAAAATAGGTACGGGTCAAAACAACTCCTCGGGTTGGTTTACAAGTCCAGATTTGATTCAGATATGTATATTCAGAATGCGTTGATTCATTTTTACTCGGGTTGTGACCAAATGGGGTATGCCTATAAGGTGTTTGATAAAATGCCTGAGAAAGATGTGGTTTCGTGGACTTCTGTGATTAATGGGCTTGTTGATAATAAGAGGCCGATGGACGGTTTACGGTTGTTTAAGAGGATAGAGATGGAGGGTTTTGGGCCGAATGATGTTACGGTGATCTCGGTGTGGTTAGAGCTTGTGCTGAAACCGGAGAGTTGAGTGTTGGAATAAAGTTGGATGAGTTTGTTAATGGTAGAGGGGTTAAGTTGAAAAAGAAGGTCGTTACTGCGTTTATTGACATGTATTTGAAATGTGGGTGTTTAGATAATGCCATGAGGGTTTTTGATGAGGCTGTTAATAAAGATGTGTATGTTTGGACAACGATGATAGCGGGTCTTGCTAGCCATGGGCGCTGCAAGGAAGCTGTTGAATTGTTTGAGTAGATGGAAAGCATTGGTTTGAAGCCGGATGAGAAGACGATGACTGCGGTATTATCAGCTTGCAGGAATATGGGGTGGGTTGATAAAGGTTTAACATATTTTAACATAAAAAAGTATATAAACTAAGACCAATGGTACAACATTACGGGTGTGTAGTGGATTTGCTTGCTAGATCCGGACGACTAGA
Source organism: Helianthus tuberosus (assembly GCA_030545235.1). Classification (NCBI taxonomy): domain Eukaryota; kingdom Viridiplantae; phylum Streptophyta; class Magnoliopsida; order Asterales; family Asteraceae; genus Helianthus; species Helianthus tuberosus. The sequence goes on along the minus strand of JARYGA010009113.1, from coordinate 14,963 downwards.
TGATGCTCAAAAGTTCATCGAAACCATGCCATCGAACCGGATGCTGTTTTGTGGAGATCGTTTATATGGTGTTGTAAAGCTCATGGGGATACCAAGCGAGTGGAGCATTTGATCAAACATCTTGAAGGCGCAAAGATGGATTCTTGCTATGACTGTGGAACTTATGTGCTGCTTAGTAATGTGTATGCAGCTAACGGGAATTGGAAGAATAAAGCAAACGTGAGGAAGTTAATGAATCAAAAGGGCTTGTAAAGCCATCAGGGCATAGCCGGATTGAAATCGATGGTGATATTTATGAATTTACAGCCGGTAAGATTTTACGCCAATCAAGGGAGACGATTCGTCTTCGTCAGATGTGATATTGGGTTCGAGAATCGCGACTGATGACGGGGGTAGCCCAAGACTAAATATAATGACTAAAACACATGAATGCTTAAAAGGTTAAAAGGTTCAAAGGTTAAAAATCCGGGAGTTGAGATAAAGTAACACGTGAACAGTAAATGGTCACATCCCTAATTGCTTCACCAACTTTCCCAGCCGCAAAAGTAACACAAGTCCACAAAGCACAGTCTTTTATCCGCATGTCAAAAGGCTTTAACCCCTAAAAGGGTAAGTCCCCCACTGCAAGCATGTTCACTAGTCAAACAGCTTCCTCTTTGAGCAAAGGCTTTTCCTATAAATGTGACACTTCATTAAGTGTGAAAAACATTCTGGATCGGCTCCGATTCCAGGCGAATCTCTGGTCATTGTTCTTGAGTACTTGTTCCATACAAGTCATTCTCTATCACATTCAACTCATACATTCTTATTGCTACCACATCTTAGACTGAATACATTTCAGTGGATGATTTCGAGCATACAACAAAATCAAACTAGTGAACCTCTCTCCACCTCTTGCAAACGTGGGGAGACCCCACGACCTGCGTTAGGCAAAACCGAACCCTTCAACCCTTTTGCCTAACCAGCCCTGCTACTAACACTGGTCTGTTATCTGTTGCATCAACAAGTTGGCGCCCACCATGAGGCTACGCCACTAATTTTCTTCAAAAGGACCTAGTAGTGTAGCTCCATCCTCTTGAAATCACCATGTCAGAAAGTGAGTCTCCGGGAGAGGTGAATCAAGTTCCAAATACCTCTACCCCAAGCACTGACCAAGCTCATGTGGCTATACCATCGTCTTTCTCGACACCGGGGAGCACTCCCGAATTTCTCACTTTCCACACTCCAACTCCATCTAGATCAGGGGTCCCTTCCCCTAATGTCGGTGTCTCAAACACCCCCTCACATGTCGAACTTACCCCTGAAGGGGTCGCCAACAATTTCCTGGAGTTGAGGTCTCTCCTCAACCAATATGTGAGTAGGGAGAGAGACAAGGGAGTGAGGATTCGTTTGGACTATGACGAACCAGAACCGACTCTATCTCCTGGACCCCCCATCCCTCCTTTGGCAAACTCACAACCTTCTACATCTAGGGATGAGGCAGGTCCCAGTAATCCTCCTCCGAATCCTAACCCATACCTATACACGAGGCCAAATCCAACAACATTTCCTCTTTTCTCTTCCCAACCAGCTACAGCCGGTGCTCCACTAGGGCACGAGCTGACTTTGGACCAGCTCCTACAATCTCCAGTAGCAAGCCTTACACCCTCAACAACAACTGCATGGGAACAAGCTTTGTCTGTACTCCCCTTGGCACGAAGTGCCGTTATGAGCACTCCTTTGGGAGTTAGTTGGCCAGTTGCACCTGGAAGCCTTCAAGGCTTCAACCTTATGCCCCAGATGATGGCCAGCTTCCAGTGGCAACACTTTATTAATCAGGTGTTGGCCACTCAAGGGAACAATAATAACAGCAGCAACATGGGTGCAAGGGTTGAGAAAGATTTGGCCAAGCCTTACAAGCCAAGTAATCTCTCGTGCTTCTCACAGCAAATAGCTGATTATGATTTTCAAACGAAGATTAAGATGCCATCCTATATCAAGACGTATGATGGGACTGAGGATCAGGAAGATCACCTTCAGATCTTCACTGGTGCCGCCAGAATCGAGAAATGGTCAAATGTTGAATGCTGCCTTATGTTCATGCAAACTCTCGTTGGTTCAGCCCGGATATGGTTAAATGATTTGCCTGCCAGAAGCGTTCGAAGCTTCGATGACCTAAGTAAAGGGTTTTTGGCCAACTTCTCACAGCAAAGGCGACACGTCAAAGATGCTACAGTAATCTTTCAAATAAAGCAAAGGGACGACGAAAGCCTTTGAGAGTTCATTGAAAGGTACAAGAAGGAAGGTCTCACATACGTAGGGGCAGACGAAAAAATGAGAGTGGCCGGTTTTATGAACGCCATTACATCCAAATATCTCACAAGAGATTTCAACAAATCTCTGCCCAAGACCTTGGAAAAAGCTCTCGAAAGGGCTGAAGCCCACATCAGAGGAGAGGAGGCCGTAGACATTAAAGAGCAAAGAAAAAAGGGACCAAGCTGGCGTGGCAACAACCCAGCTAGAGAAAGGGGAAGCTTCCATTCATATGACAGACGCCAAAAGGGTTCGGATCAGCGAAGGCCTGAAGGCCGTAACCCTTCTAGCAGGGAAAAAGGCATAAGCTTCACACCCCTCACCAAGACCCCTCAAGAGATTCTTGCCACAGAAGAAGTAAAGCAAAGCTTTCGACCTCCAAGACCTCTCCCCAAAAGCAAGAGGAATGAGAATTCCACCCAATTTAGTGAATTTCATGAAGAAAAGGACCACCATACTAATGATTGCTTTCAATTGAAGAAGAAGATTGAAGAGGCCGTCAAATCCGGGGAACTCGCTCACTTGGTAAAGGGGGTGAGGGACAAGATGGCCGAAGGAAAGGGCAAGGAAGTCAACATGGTGGATTTTGATGGAAAGGTTCCTCACAAACCACAGAGGTTGGAAGGTTGGGAGCTTCAGTGTATTTGTTTCCCTCCAACAGAGAAGAACCCAGTTTCAAACCCCCTTGTGGTTGAAGCAACCGCGGGCACCCTACAAACAAACAAAGCATACATAGACACTGGAGCAACCACTGAAATCATGTTTGAAAAGTTCTTCAACCGTTTGAGCAATGAGGAACGTTCAAAGCTTCAACCCTCTGGAACCTCCATAAAAGGTATTGCAGACATACCCCTCAAGCCTTTAGGGCAACTAACCCTTGATGTGCATTTCAACGAAGGCAAGATGGAAAGAGTTCAACCCCTCACTTTTGTGGTCATCAATATACCTTCAAATTATGATATGATCATAGGAAGACCAGGGCAGTGTGCCTTCTACATGGCTGTTTCTGTCGGTCATGGCACTGTCAAATTTCCTACCGAGAGGGGGATTGCAACCCTTCAACCTACTAAAGAGGCTTACATGGTTGAAGGTGAAAGCTCCAAGAATGAAGAAGACAAACAAAGGCTAGTCATAAATCCCAAGTATCCTGAGCAAAGGATAAGGGTAAATCTAAGCCTTTCACAAGAAACCCTCTCATATCTTGAAAAGCTCTTGGTACACTATAGTGATGTCTTTGCCTGGTGCCCAGAAGATATGACGGGTATCCCTCGAAACATTGCTGAGCATGAGTTAAGAATACCACATAATGTCAAGCCAGTTGTCCAAAAGAAGCGAAGTCTAGCACCCGAAAGAAGCTTGGCTGCATTCCAAGAGGTTAAAAAGCTTGTGTAGGCCGGCATTCTCCGAGAAGTCAAGTATCAATCCTGGGTTGCAAATCCAGTCATGGTCCGAAAGCCCAACAACTCTTGGAGAATGTGCATAGACTTCAAGGACTTGAACAAGGCTTGTCCCAAAGATTGCTACCCGTTGCCAGAAATTGATCTCAAGGTTGACTCCCTCACCGGTTACCCTTTCAAGTGTTTCCTAGATGCTTACAAGAGTTACCACCAAATTCTCATGAAGGAAGAAGATGAAGAGAAAACCGCCTTTCACACGAACAAAGGAATCTTTTGCTACCAAAAATGCCTTTTGGTCTCAAAAACGTGGGAGCAACCTACTAACTCCTAGTTGACAAGGCTTTTGCTTGTCAAATTGGCAGGAACATGGAAGCATATGTCGATGATTTGGTCATCAAAAGCAAAACGGAATACCAAATGCTTGATGACATCCAAGAAACCTTCAAGAACCTAAGGAAGGTCAACATGAAGCTCAACCCCGAAAAATGTTCATTTGGGTTCGAGGAAGGAAAGTTTTTGGGACACATTGTGGGAAAACAAAGTATAAAAGCCAATCCAAACAAGGTGAAAGCTGTTTTTAAAACCAAGCCACCAAGAAGCAAAAAAAGAGGTAGAAAGTCTAAATGGGAAGCTTGCAGCCCTAAAGCGTTTCACCTCAAAATTGGCTGAAAGGTCTTTACCTTTCTTCAAAACGCTCAAGGTATGCTCCGACAAGAAGGACTTCAAATGGACCGATGAGGCTGAAGAAGCCTTCAACCAGATGAAGAAACACCTAGCTTCTCTACCTGACATTGCAGCCCTGGAAACGGGAGAATTGATCTCGGTATACCTTTCAATTGCTGAAGAAGCAATAAGTGCGGTCCTCACCATTGAACGAGACAAAGTTCAGGTACCCATTTATTTCTTCAGCAAAACTCTAAAATTGGCAAAAATCAAATATCCTTCTTTGGAAAAACTCGTTTTAGCCCTAGTCCAAACGGTTAGGAGGCTTCGAAGGTATTTCCAAGCACACCCCATACAAGTGGTCACCGACCAACCAATAAAAAGTGTGCTTGAAAAACCGGAGAATTCAGGGCGATTAGCCAAGTGGGCTGTTGAACTCGGTGAACATAACATCACTTATGTTCCCCGAAAAGCCATCAAAGCCCAGGTCTTGGCTGATTTCATTGTAGAAGTCCCAAAACAAACAACCGCTGAAGTAAACACGGCTGCCACTGAACCCTCAGACCTTGAAGCCTGGAAGCTTTTTACCGATGGGGCTTCAAGCGTTGAAGGGTCAGGAGCCGGTCTCATCCAAATCAACCAGGAAGGGTTAGAATTCAAGTATGCTCTTCGATTTGATTTTCAGACCACCAATAATGAAGCTGAACACGAGGCACTTATAGCTGGTTTAAGGCTAGCCAAAGAAATGAAGGTCCAAAAGCTTGAAGTCTTCACAGACTCGTTATTGGTGTCAAGCCAAGTGAATGACAGTTATGTTGCAAAGAAACTCAACATGAAGAGGTACAAGGAAATGTCCAAGGAGCTGATGAACACATTCCAATCATGCACCATCAAGCAAATCCCCAGGTCCTAAAACAAGAAAGCTGATGCTTTGAGTAAACTCGTTTCTCTCACTTTTGCCCACCTCACCAAAAAGGTGTTGGTAGAAGTATTGAAAACTCCCTCAATTGAAGAATTGGAAGTTCAAGACGTAATCACCGAAGAAGGCCCCAATTGGATGACTCCAATCAAGAAATTCCTTAAAAATGGTGAATTACCTACTGATCAAACAGAGGCTGAAAGGGTTAAAATCAAGTCTAGACAGTACGTGTTGCAAGGCGAAATCCTCTACAAGAAAGGTTACCTTGCACCCTTGCTGAGATGTGTTGGTCCCGAACAGAGCCAGTATTTGATCAAAGAGGTTCATGAAGGGATATGCGGAGCCCATTTTGGAGCAAGAACGGTGGTTGCCAAACTTATGAACCTTGGATATTTTTGGCCCTCCATGCACCGAGATACCACTGAGCAACTAAGGAAGTGTGATTCCTGCCAAATTCATGCACCAGTCCCGAAAAGTCCTGATGTGTGCAAAATGCAACATATAAATTACATCAAATATGGCATAAAAGTAACCCTTTTTTTGTACTAATGTTGGAAAAAGTATGTTTTTGTCTTCCTTTTGTATTTTCAGGATTAAATGAGCTCAAATGAACAAAAGAATCAAAAAGGCAGCTTAATCTAACATAAATACAAGAAAAGGAATAAACGTGGCATGCCCGACCCCCCGACAGCATCTTCCCAAGCAAAAACAAGAAGACAGAAGGCTGAACACGCCCCGTGCTCAGTGAGTACGGGGGTGTGCCCAAGTGTTTGCAGAAAAGACAAAGCTGTAGAAGCTTCTATCACCCACCACGGGGGCGTGCCCACCGGACACGGGGCCGTGGTCAACTCTAAGATTCGCAGAATCTGGGGAAATCTTGATAGTACAGATACGCTTCTGCACACGGGGTCGTGCCCAGCAGACACGGGGGCGTGGTCAACTAATGCAGACAAACTGCAATTAATGAAGAAAGAGAAGGAGGATGGACACGGGGCCGTGCCTGAGCTTCTGTTCAGGCTATAAATAGGGGTGTTTGGCTCATTTGCAAACCATCCCTTGGCACACCACCTCTCTCACACTTCACCCACCACCCACCACCATCACAACACCATCATCCACCATCATCATCCATCATCCATCATAGAGTGTGTGAGTAGTCTCGGGATCCAAGATTGATCGTAAGAGTTCTTGACAATCAAAGGCCATGTTTGTCTAAGTCTCTTACATCACTTGGTGAAGACAAGTGTCTAGTGTAATACTTTTTATTTTTAATCTTTTCGCACTTTTTATTTGGTTATGTATTAATGACTTTAATAACTAGTTTCTTATGTTGAAGGTGATTCTTCCTTATCATTTGTCCGTGGTGTCTTGGCATTATTTTATTGTCTATATAAAATAAAATATTTTCACCATTCATATCTCCACAGTCTATATGGAGATATGTTGGCTACCTGGTCGGGGATTAAGGGAATGGTTTGGTAAGAGTCTTGCCTTGTTCAGTGTATAGATCCTGCATGGACCTGGGTCAAATTTAGTAGGACCTCCTTCAATACCCACCGGTATTGGATGGCGGGGGTCCAAACTCTTTGATCCCCTCATATGTAAGCTACTATTAAAACTTTAACCCGACTACTTAGGACTGTATCCCTGCTGACTCAGACTACTTGGCCGAGGGTAACGTCACCTTCAAAAGAGGGGCCTACCACATTATGCATTAATAACTTAATTAATTATCTTTCAATAGTCCAACCCTTTAGGATTGTATCATTGCTGACTCAAACTACTGGGTTAAGGGTAACGTCACCTCAAAAGAGGGGCCTACTACAATAACTAAGATAATCTCTTAAAAAGTGAAAAAGTACGGAAATAATCAAAGGTTACACTAAACACGAGTCGGATCCAAGTGATTCATCTTGTCTATCTGTTTTTACTTTTATTTTTATTTTCAGCATTTTTAGTTTTCATTTTCTAGTTTAAAACATTTTTCTAACTTTTTGATTTGATTAGACGTTGAGGATAAACCGGTATTAAAAGCTCTTGTGTCCTTGGATGACCTCGGTATCTTGCCAACACTATACTATGCTCACGATGGGTGCATTTGCCCATATTTGTGTTTGGTGTTAGTAAAATATCGTGTTTTATAAATTTAAAACTTGACTAACGTGTAAAAAGGGCTAAAAATATACATTAAAAACCATAACACACCGCACGCATCAAGTCCCAAGCATGATCTTGTCCCGATAACATCAGCATGGCCATTTTATAAATGGGGGATAGACATCGTTGGCCCATTCCCACCAGCCAAAGGTGGAGTGAAGTTCTTGTTAGTAGCCATAGACTACTTCACCAAGTGGCCTGAGGTTAAACCACTTGCAAAAATCACGGGCAAGAAAGTCATTGACTTCGTTTGGGAGAACATCATTTGTAACTATGGGTTGCCAGGAGTGCTTGTTACCGATAATGGAAAGCAATTCGCTGAGAAGCCTTTTAGTGTTTGGTGTAAAGAATTCAGAATAGCTCAGGTTTTCAGCTCAGTGGCATATCCACAATCAAACGGTCAGGTTGAAAGGATGAACCGAAGTATAGTTGAAGGAATCAAGGCCAGATTGGGAAGATATGAAATAAATTGGCTTGAAGAATTGCCAAGTGTTCTATGGGCCATAAGAACAACAGAAAAAACAAGCCACAAAAGAACACCTTACAGCTTGGTGTTTGGATCTGAGGCCGTGATTCCAGCTGAAGTAGGAGTTGTAACACAAAGAACGGTCAACATGGATCCCGAAGCAAACCAAAAAGAGACCATGTTGAACTTACAACTCCTAGAGGAAGCACGAGACCAAGCTGCAATCCAAGAAGCCAAGTACAAACAAACGATGGAAGCCTATTACAACAAAAGAGTCAAATATGAACGCTTCAAGCCAGGAGATTTGGTGATTAGAAACAATGAGGCTAGTAAGAAAGAGAACCAAGGAAAACTTGGCCCAAAATGGGAGGGGCCATATACAATCCTTGAAGCACACAAGGGTGGATCCTATAAACCAGCAGACTCAGAAGGCAAAAGGCTTCCAAGACACTGGAATGGAAAAACCCTTAAGAGGTTCCATGTGTAATCAAGAAAGATTGGTTTGTATTTCACAAAGTTGTATGTCAAGAGTTGATCGCCTTTTGTAACGCAATATCTCTTGAATGAATTATGATGTTTTATCAAATTTGTCTTTCTATCCTAAAATAAGGTTGAGAACCTAGCAAGAAACTCCATGGCAATGGCCATGTAAGGGGATGAGCTCCCAGGCCATATCGCTCAATAGGTTCAAGGGTTAAATGAACCTATATAAGGGGTGAGTTCCTAAATCAATACAACTCCATGAGACTTATTATTGAAAACAAAGTTGTCTCATAGACGGGTTTGAACAGCCTACATCAAATGTTCCTTAAGCCTTAGAAAACATATCGAAAAACAGGCTTACGAAACAAAACCAAACTAAGAAGGATGATGGATAGGATAGGTGCTATGTCTTCTTGTTAAAAATACCAAGGCTAAGTGACTGCAGCACTGAACCCTTTAAGATATGAAAAACATAACGACAACACAAACCCAACAAAGACAAAACCACAAAGAAGAGAAATAATATAAGGAACGATACAACAACATGAGCAAAAAGGTTACACATAACCCAAAACTCAAAGATACAAACCAAGTCATGAAACTAAAGTAGTAACCAGAAGCCTCGAAGGCTTCAGGCTACATACATAACAGCCAGAAGCCTTGAAGGCTTGAAGCCAAACAGGCACAAACACAAAAAACATAACACAAGGCAAGTAGTAAAAACTTAATAGCATAACAAAGGAAGTCTTAACAGCCTCCCAAACATCCAAACAAAGTTAAAGCAAGCCTTAGTAGCTTGCAAACCTAGGAAATTGTTCAAATGGCCATCCAGGCCTAACCACAACCACATAACAGGAACCTTAAGGGTTCCTGCGAAACCTAAAATTGTTTAAGTTAACATTACAAACCATAAATTGTTTTAAAGGGTGCTACGAAAGCTACGAATATCAAGCATCAACGGAAGGCTTAGAAGCTCCAGAACTGTTACCTTTAGCCTTTTTGGTCTTCTTGGACTTCTTAGCCTTCGAGCCACCATCACCATCGACTGCTGAACCCTCCAAGCTTGCATCTTTGGCAGCATCAAGCTCTCCCGAGAAGGTATCCTCGCTATCCCCCGAATAGGAACGTTTCCTTGAAAGAGAACCAAGTACTTCGGCACATACCTTCTTAAGACCATCTAGTTTTAGTTCCTGCAAGACGGAGAGGGGCTTACCAAAACAAGTTGCAACCTGGCTCACATACAGATAGGTCAGCCTCTCCATCTGCTCAACAGAACCCTTGAAGACCTCAGAAGCTTCAAGATGGTACAAAGGAGATTTTTCCAAAGAATGACCAGATTCATGAAGCTTGTAACCTGCAATGAGACCTTGATATTTCCCCAAGTTGAGCAGTTTAGTATAAACTTCACCAAGAGCAGAATTGAACTCTTTAGAGTGAAGAAGGTAGGTAACAACTTGGTGGAAACCTTGCTCAATAAGCCACTGGTTATCACCAGTGGCTTGAGCAACCAAAGCCTTCAAGCCATCTTTTTCTTCATCAAAGGCCTTCTGTTGAACAGCCAAGGCCTCCCTATCAGCTTTTAGCTTCAACTAGTCAGCTTCGAAGCTTTTCTTGAGATCACTTACTTCAATCTCGTACCTTCTCGCCAATTCACCCACCTTCTTGACCCAAGCCAGCTCCTTCTCAGAAAAACCATCAATTTCTTTCTTCATAGCAACCTATGATCGGATCCCCTGACAACCGCATCCTCACCCGGAGTGGCAGCAACATCATCAAAGGCAACGTCGGAAATATCATCACTCTTGATAAAATCGAGTGAAGACATGACTGCAAAACAAACACAAAACGTGTAAACAAACAAGAAACAAGAACATAACAAGCACAACAAGAATAAATGCATACCCTGCCCGTTTCTCAAAAGCACCGGGTCCCGATCGCGTTTTCCCACAACTTACTGAGACCCAATAACACCAATAAATGCTCAGGAAAGGGATGAAACCTTGATGGGCACTCCCTAAGAGTTTCTAAAAAACGAGCATTTATATCAAAGGCAGAAGGTTCAGGTTCATTCAAAACGGCATCCGGGTGCCTCCAAACAAGTTTAAAAGGAACAATTTCCTCGGACACCCAGAAAAACCGGTCCTTCCAGACACCAAGGGAAGAAACCATAGACGAAATCAAGCAAGTGTCAACTTGAGACGTCTCAAAGGTGAACCAGTCAGCATTCTTAGCCTGTCGGAAAAAACGACGGAACGATAAAAGAGTTGGGTCATACCTAGAAGCCCGGCACAGAACTTCAAAGTGTAAAACCCTAGCCATGCCATGAGGGTGAATCTGACCGAAAGATATGCGATAATACTCCAGGATATTCAAAACAAAGTTCGAAAATGGGTGACGAAGGTTAGAAAACTCGAAATGGCGACAGTATAGAGCAATGGAACCAGGGGGACATCTATCGATTGAAACGTCACAAGCCGGTGCAACCGGTTTAAACTTCGTTTCTATTCCCCATTCCATACAAAACAAATCGACCTCCTCTTGAGTCATTCGAGAAAACGATTTCGCGAAATCCTTACGAGCACCCATAATAATAGAAAAATAAGAAGAAAGTAAGCAATCGGAACTAACCTGTTTGAAAAAAGGGGAAATTTGAGGAAAAGAGAGCAAATGATGTTCTTCTGTGAAAATAGATGTAAATTAATGAATAGAAAACAATATAATTAAACGGAAGAATTAAAACCGCCGCCTGACACAAAAGGAAAACTGCCACAAGTCATATCAACTGTCTTGTCAAATTCAAAAATCAAAAAGCTCAGCCGTTTTCAACCCTTCAAGCTTCGAAGCCTTGAAGCCTTTAAGCAATACAAATACATGTGTAAAAAGTCAGAAGTCTTTGAGCTCATTCCCAAAAACCTCTGACTTGGGGGGCAGATGACGGGGGTAGCCCAAGACCAAATAAAATAACTAAAACACATGAATGCTTAAAAGGTTAAAAGGTTCAAAGGTTAAAAATCCGGGAGTTGAGATAAAGTAACACGTGAACAGTAAATGGTCACATCCCTGATTGCTTCACCAACTTTCCCAGCCACAAAAGTAACACAAGTCCACAGAGCATAGTCTTTTATCCGCAGGTCAAAAGGTTTTAACCCCTAAAAGGGTAAGTCCCCCACTGCAAGCATGTTCACTAGTCAAACAGCTTCCTCTTTGAGCTAAGGCTTTTCCTATAAATGTGACACTTCATTAAGTGTGAAAAACATTCTGGATCAGCTCCGATTCCAGGCGAATCTCTGGTCATTGTTCTTGAGTACTTGTTTCATACAAGTCATTCTCTATCACATTCAACTCATACATTCTTATTGCTCCCACATCCGAGACTAAATACATTTCAGTGGAGGATATCAAGCATACAAGAAAATCAAACTAGTGAACCTCTCTCCACGTCTTGCAAACGTGGAGGGACCCCACGACCTGCGTTAGGAAAAACCGAACCCTTCAACCCTTTTGCCTAACCAGTCCTGCTACTAACACTGGTCTGTTATCTGTTGCATCAACAGCGACTACTTAGGTGAGTTCGCTTAGATTTTAAGGTAACATTACTGGTTTACGGTAACATTACTGGTTTACGGTAACATGACAGTTTCATAAAATGGATAATGTTGGAGTTAATTAAAAAACTGTCTACGGTAACATTACTGGTGCAGTTGAGCGTTCTTGAGCTGCTTAGACTATGGGGTATGGGGCTTGGGTTAGGGCGTGGGTTGGGGGAAAACGCCCAAGCCACCACCCTGGGTGGGCTTGGGTTGGGGCGTGGCCCTTGGGGCTTGGTTTTCAAGCCGAGCGTGGGGCGGTCTTGACATCCGAGCTGGCGGCCTCCTATTCGCTGTCCACCGCCATGTCATAACGGGTGTTTGGATGTTTGAATTTTAAATTCAAACCGTTTGGCCAAGCCAAGCGGTCACCCTGGGTCCCAACATCCCTATAAATGTAACCCCAAACCCCACCGGCTACCCCATCCCAAACCGTCGCTATCCACCGCTACCCCACCGGCTACCCACTTGATCCCACGAACCCGCTACCCCAACCCAAAGAAGATGGCATCTTGGACCCACGAGGAAGAATTGGGTCTCGTCACAAGCGTCGTTGACGCTATGAAGGGGCAGCAACCCGGCCAAACACGATATTGGCCGGAAGCATTCGCAACCTACCGACATAACGTCGGACACGACCGCCACAACCTCAACGCGTGCCAACATAAATGGTGCGAGCTACGGCCCAAGCTCGATCGTTTCAAGGCTTACTACGAAGCCGTTCCGAGCGGCGAGTTAAGCCACGAGGACCGGGTGGCGGTGGCGAACATAGAGTTTCGAGGCAAGGAGCGAAAGGCGTTCGACAAGATCGCCCTTTTTGAAATTTGTCTAACGCTCAAGGTTTTTTATTTTGTAATTTTTAAGAATTATATAATTTTTAGGATTATGTAATTTTTAAAATTTTAATGAAATTTTAGGGGTTTTTTTATAAATGTTGTGTGAATTTTATAAATTTTTTGTAATTTTTTTTTTAATAATCTGACAACCCAAGCGGTGCACCCACGCCCCGCCATACCCCACGGACACGTCACTAGGCGGTGGGGGGCTCCAATTCCACGTGTCAACTCATGCCCCAACGCAAGCCCAACCCAAGCCCCATCATACCCCTCGGTCTTACATTAGGGCGAACCAAGTCGGCCACTTAGGTGAGTTCAGTCATATTTTAAGAACAATTCATTCTTTTGAAAAAGGTAATATTACCATTTTTTTTCTCCGTTCCTTTCTAAGAGAAGTACATTACCGTTGCATATTGTGGTATATACATATGTTGCCTTATCGATGCCTCCAAGTTAATTTTGTTTATATATAGTGGTTAATTATTATTTTTGTTTGTTGTTAGTTCAGCTGATTGGTCAAGGGTTAATGTCCTTTTTCATAAAACTTTTCATCGTTTGCTTAGGTTCAAAATTTGTATCTTATCAAGTTTTATCTAAGTTTCATGGTAGAGATAGAATGGACGTATATCATTAAAGTATATTATTTGAGAACGGGATTGGATCGAAGTATATGGACATGTACAAATTTATGCTCCCTAATATCATTTATGATAATAACGTTGTAAATAAACCTACTTTCGATGTTTTGCTGAAAATTTGTTATGGTTTAATAAATCTTACTCTTTATATTGAGCTTGTAGATTTCTTTGCATGCCTGTGACCTTATAGGTTCTTCGTCTATTTTTTATTGAATGGAATAAAATGTTAGAAATCCGGAATGGGTTGGGGTTCGTAACAGACTGTCATAAATGAATCTGATGTCAGTAGAGACACCTGCCGCAACGCGCGGGCATTCCCACTAGTAATATTTGATATATTTAAAAATGTAAATATTTTATAATATTAATCTTTAAAATTAATTTTGAATTTCATAGCATACACATATACATACATACATACATATATATATATATATATATATAGGGAGGGGCTCATGCGAGAACCACCCTTATTGTGAGAACCTTGAGAACCAATGTGAACACAACCTAAAATAGCTAAAAAAACCTAACCCCCACCCCCAAAAAACCTAAACCCCCCCACCCCCAAAAAACCTAACCCCCCCCCCCCCCCCAAGCTAAATGCTAAAAAAAACCTAACCCACCCCCCCCCCCCCCCAAAAAAAAAAACCTAAACCCCCCCCCCCCCACCCCAAGCTAAAATGCTAAAAACTAAACCCCCAAAAAACCTAAAAAATCTAAAAAAAATCTAAAATTTTTTTTTTTGAATTTTTTTAATATTTTTTATGTTAAAATCGCTACTTTTAGAAGCAAAAAAAAAAAAAATTAAATTTTTTTTTGGCTTCGAAAAGTAGCGATTTTTTTATAAAAAATTCAAAAAAAAAATTTTTGTGTGATTTTTAGCTAATTTTAGGCATTTTTGGTGTGTTCACATTGGTTCTCGCGGTTCTCACAATAAGAGGTGGTTCTCGCATGATCTTCTCCCTATATATATATATATATATATATATGGTAGGGTTCTAGAGTGAACAATGGTTAAGTTGTGAACAAAGTGAACAGATCTTGACCCTTCATTTCTTAGATGATGAGATTTAATGGTAATGGTAATTTGGTAAATATTTTATAAAATATAACAAGTAAATAAGGAGGATAGGGGCATTAATGTAAATGTCTACTAAATCTAATTTTGTAAATATAACAATCTCTCTCATAAAAAATCAAACAATTCAATTTCATCATCTCTGTAACCGACGGCGATTTAGGGTTCCTCATCCGTCGATAGTCATGGCGGCGACGAGAGAAATTGCTGACGACGAAGGGAGAAGACTCCCGGCGACGGTAGTAGCTGTCGTAACCTGGAAAGGATTATCAAGCTATCGACGAAGAACACTCATTGTCATCACCATCATCTTCGTCGGAATCTGGAAAGGATAATCAAGCAACCAAGGTACACCGATGTCATCCCCGTGTTTACTTTCAATACATCGTTTCCAGTTGTGTATGCTTGCTACTTCTTTTTAATTATAAGAAATCTGAAAGTTAGGGT
>JARYGA010009112.1:0-38691 GCA_030545235.1 Helianthus tuberosus | reverse complement strand
AGACTCTAAATAGATTCACATAGTTTCTCATAGTCTTTTACTTATCAATCCATAATCAACGAAATCCCGCATGGCACGTGTTACGAAAGTTCGGCAACATGACGGAAGCACTTATATATAGGAAGTACCAGTGGCGTATCCACCATGCTTTAATCATGCCACGTCCGTCTCGTCATCGGTGTCATGCCTCGTTAACTACTGCTTCCGATCCAACCACTTCTCAAACATAGATTACCCAGATAGATTCCACCACATAGATTAACAAGGTAGATTCAATCACTCAACCCGAGCCTACAAAACTACGAATTTCACTTAGCGTGTAGTACGAAGGTTTGGTAGCATGCCAGAAACGCTTATATATAGGAAGTACCAGCGGCTTATCCACCATGCTTCAGTCATGCCACTTTCCTCCTCGTCTTTGGCACTAGGCTACATTTCGTATTTTTGTCTCTCCATCCATTCATACATAGTTTACACATAGATTTCACTAGAGTACATAGTAGATTTCACATAAGTTTCTAACAGATTACACGAATAGACTTTCCATAGCTTTAGAATCCCATATCAGACACTAAGTTCCGCACGGCGCTTGGTACGAAAGTTGGTAACATGCCAGAAACACTTATATATAGGAAGTACCAGCGGCGTATCCACCATGTTTCAGACACGTCAGTTCCCCTTCGTATTCCACACCACGTTATATCTAGTGTCTTACCATCACATTATCACATAGATTACCATATAATAAAGCCTCATAAATTTAGTTCGATCTGAGATTAGAATTTATGTTTTAGATTGCGAACAACGTGTGATTCGTGTGAAAGCATATCAAATGATCGAAAAATCGAGTTTAAAACCACATGCATAAAATTGAGATAACATAAAAGCAAGTTAGGCTCATAAAACATAGGATTGTTCCGGGTAGAGGAATGACGACTAACCAAAGTGATTCGAAACCCTTTTGAATTGAGGTAGCGTGTCTTGACTTACTTAGACCAATACGTCATCGATGTTAGTCCTACGGTATTCGTCCTTTTGGTCATTTCACGTGCTCAATTGATCGGAAGTTACGAGACTTTGGCGAGACATGAAAATCAAGGAGTGGGACTAGTTATCAAGATCTGAGTTTCACCTCTAACTTGACAACATCATACACTAGTAGGGGGGATATTCCACGGTCCTCCCAACCGCCGAGGTGATCCCACCTCGCAGACCGCCACCCACCAAGCCTGAGTCTGGGGGTAAATCCGCTACCGTAGGGGCATTGGGATCGAGCAAGACTCGAACCCGCCACCTCCGGGTTAGAATGCGGGCTAGTAGCCATTGGGCTGACACCCAATGGTTAACATCATACCCTAGTAGCGTTGGTACTCATCCGCAGATAAGACCTACTAGAATAATATGGAGATTTTCCATCAAGGTTTGGATGTCACTCCTGACTTGAAGGCAAATCTCGTGCAAAATACAAACACTGATTAACAGCATTTCCAAAGCATCAAGTGTATATTGTATCAGCCTTAGGAAAGGCATGTAGGTTTAACATGGAAATGTGCTGCTAGGAAGCAGATACGGTAGAATGCATAAGTCTTAAACAACAAATAAGAGTCAAGAGTCTTGGAACTATAGACTAGGGCAAGTATACCTACTTATCCTAATTCCCTATAGTTATGGCTCTGATACCAATCTGTCACACCCCAACCGATGGCGGAAATATCAGGGTGCGAGCACTAAGCGTTCAGATTTGCTCATGAGATTCCATAACACTATTTGTTTCAATAGAAATTAGATCAAATTCATCATAACATTGTCTAAAAACAACCACAACCAACACAAATATTGGATACAGACCGAAACTAATAATGTTCATATTGTTCAAAAGATACTAAGTTAACTAGGTGACGTTTCTAAGCATCTCCTAGCCGAATTCCATGCATTCCCAAGCATCCTATCAGCCTGCAACAAGTATTAAAATATCAATACAAAAGTATTGGCGAGTATACAGGTTTGATAATAGAATAAAAGATTAAAACAACTCATATCCACAGTGTAAATAATAAAATAGTTTCAGCCGTGCTAGTGTCGCAGTCCATGCAGTGATAGCCCAAGTATCTCGATGCTTTAGTGTTTACCCGAGACTCAAGGTAAACTAGAATCCTCCTAACAATACCCCCCGAGAATAATGGGAGAGGTGCATCTCCTATAGTGCTACTATTGTTAAGGTGGAACTACACACTCTGGATTAAACGTCACATAGCACAAAGAGTCAAGAATCAAGAATCACGAGTTTCACATAGGATAGAGTATAAGTTTCAAAGATTCAAGTTTAAGTTTCATAGAATACATGTTACACCCCAAAGTTTTAAAGTAAAAAAGGGATCGAGTATACTCACAGTGATTGCTTAACAGTATAAACTGCTATTGGATCAAAGGGAGCTCTTTTTATAATTAGCCTGATTAGATTACAATAGGGTAAGAGTCGGGCAGAGTAACGAGATCGAATAAAGTGTCAAACCAGTCACTGGATCGAATGGCTGTCCGATCGGGTGGCTATCCAATCGGATTGCCAATCGTTCGGGTGACATAGGTGTGTGAAGGGACAGATGGCTGCCCGATCGGATGGCCATCCGATCGGGTTGCCTCTTGCTTATAAGTGAGGGGACAAGGTGGCTGCCCGATCGGATTACTGTCCGATCAGGCGATTACTCGATCCACGTGTCACAATTTGTTAAGTGTACTAGTCATCTTGGTCGGATGGTCGCTCGATCGGACGGCTGTCCGACCGGGTTGCCATTTGGTCAAGACTCCCAATGGTTCCAAGCTTCAAGGTTACAAGGCAAGAGTCACTCGATAGAGTGGTTGTCCGATCGGACTGCTGTTTGATCGAATTGCCGCAAGATCGGGCGATCCTTGTTCTTGTTTGCCATTGTAAAATCTCTAAGTTTCTAGGTTAACGGCAATGGTATGACACGTATTGAGACAACGGTAAACCTATCAGTTCACAACCGTCCTAATCGGTGGGAACCACCCGGTCCGGTCAGTCGTAAGTCTCTGACGGGTTTATGTCGGAATCTGTGCTTTGCTCGTCTCTTTTCGGTAAGGACTTAGATCAACACCAACTCTAGACTATTTATCAGATCTACAGTTGGTGTAGACCCGGTTGCCTCCGAATAAGGTAAATTTTTTTAGGAAAGACGAAGATACATAAGTTTTAAAGGAAAAAGTTTAGATATATCTTAGATTAAGGTTGGATTTAGTGATATGTACATGGAATCCCTTAGATCTTAGCTAGATCTCATCAAGAACGACCTCATATGTTAGTTTGTACAAACCACCATGTTGACGTCATCCTTAAGATCTCATATCTGAGAGATTTCATGGTGAAAAGTGTGATTTCAAGTGAGAATCACTTAGAGAATGATGTGTAGATCAAGAAAGTACAAGAATCTAGCCTTAAAACGTACCGGAATCGAAGACAAATGAAGAATTGAAGAGTGCGCGTGCCTTGCTCGAGCAGAGCTGTCACATCACTCAAATTGGTGATGTGATTGGTCTATTTATAGGGTGGGAGTGCATGCAAGTTAGATAGGGTGGCTGGTCGATCGAGTGGTCACTCATTCGGGTGGCCATCTGATCGGGTGGTCATTCGATCAGTCGGCCACTCTGGCCAATCCCTTCCTTCCGCGTTCCTGACTTAGATTCGTTTTACGAGTTATATTTAGCGTTGCGTTGCGTATAGTTTGGGTAAAGTATCTAGATTACATTACAAACCAAAAGTTTCCAAGTTTCATAGATTCCACCAGTGACAAGGCTCCAGTCTCTCGTTTAACCAAGAATCAAGTTTCACGAGTCTAAGGAGTCAAGCACCAAATAAGTTTCAAGAGTCAAGAGTCATAGTTTCTCAAGCATCAAGAATCAAGAGTCCAAGTATCAAGTATCAAGAATCATAAAGAATGTAGTTTCCATAGTATCAACAATCAGGTGTCTAGATTAAGTATCAAGAGTCAAGTATCTAGATTAAGTATCAAGTCTCATAGTTTAAGTGTCAAGAGTCATGCATCTAGAATAAAGAATCAAACATCATAGTATCAAGCATCACTTATCAATAAGATTCATGCCAAAAGTATCAAAGTATCAACATCACATAACTACAGGGACTATAATTGACAATAGGTAAGAGTTCAGGGACTGATCTTGCCAAGAGTCTAAAGTTTAGGGACGCTGGGCGTTACACTGCTCGTCTGGCAACTTCAACAGGAAGACGCTACATGTATTGTGAAGAAAAAAAATAGTCAGAAAATAAACATAAATCATTAGTTTGTTATAAAAAATGGTATACCAGCCTATGGTGTCCTTTGTGATCAAAATGAAAGAACTCAGGGTCGAGAAGATGTCTAGAATGTTTTTTTTGCAGTCTTCGTAATCTTATTTTTACAGTTAAGCTTTTTCTGAACGTTGGCAGCTCTCTTCCCCTTGATGAAAAAGTAAACATATACATGTGAATTAAAGGAATGTTGAATATATGCACAAAAAAACTGTTTATATAAGATATACTAATTAAGTGGCGAGTATAGATACCTTAACTTCGTGAGCAGATGAAGAACATCAAATATGATCACTTGTGTCGACAGCTAAGTCAGCATTTCCCTTAGTCCTATTCTTGACCGTCTCCTTCCTCTCTGAAGTAACTTTACCTTTCTTCTTAACCTGTTGTCATAGAGTAACTTTAATAACCATAGTAATATAACAATCTTTAAGATGGTAAACTTACATCTTGTGTTTTATTCAATCGTGAAGACATGCGTCTCTTCGACGTGCATTCGGCATTGGTTGGTAACTTCTTCTAAATAATACATTATTGGATATATGTAACATCACTAAACAGCATTACTAATAGTTGTAAAGACATTAAATTCTTATATGTGTTAAATTAAAAATAAATATAAATAATTCTAATAATTTAGTAAGTACCTGAGTAATGGTTCTTCCTTCACCTACAGACACAACTTCTTCATCCTCATAGATGTCCTGGTCAACATTAATGAAATAATTAATATAATGCTAAAATAACTAAAACTTTTACTGCTAATGCTAAATACATACGTACCTTGAGTGCATTCTCAACATAATCAGCCTTCGATATCTCAAATACACTATCATCGTCAGATTCAGGTTTCTTCGAAAAGCAAATCTCAATCTCATCTCTATAAACTACTACCTCAAAAACGACATCATCAATTCTGCTAAACACAAGAAAATCATCCTCAAGTATCCCAACATCTTTGCACATTTCAGGCCATCCTCTAGCAAATACAAAGTTTGTATCAACCTTAGACACCTCAACATTCCAATAGGAACCCTTATAACAGATTTGAAATTTTCCACTTGGTGGGCTGTTTACGTAAAATTGTTTAATGAAGCAGTCTTCGATTACATGCATAAAATTAAAAATAATGAATACTATACGTGAAATATGTAACTTATGAGAATAAGTGTTGACACGTTTAAGATGCAAAAGGATTGAAGTTAAGATCAATAGACATACCGTAAAACCAAATCTTGCATAACGATTAAACGGGAAATAAGATTCACCACACATGCCATCAACAAAACATGAAAGTTCAAGCCCAAAATCACCTAACGCTTTGAAAACCAACAACGTATCCCTCGGCAGATTGAGATCTTTAACAACATTGTCCCAACCGTCAGTTATTATTGGTGTTGAATTTTCTGTTCTGACCCTCGCAACCCGTTTTTTACCAGACTCATGATAGATTCGCAACTTATTTTTTTGCCAACAATCTCCCCACTTTTGATTAGCAAAGGCTATAGGTACATCCTGTATATAATTTTTAAGTAGTGTAAGAAAATATAAACCATAACAACTGTTAAATATATATCTCAATAAAAATAAATTATGTATATAAAAATATGTCATACCAGTTTCAAAGATTCTGGGTTATCAAGAAACTTGACAAATGTAGTATACATGATAAAACCTGAATCAGTAAAGATGTTAAAATATTGAAATTAAAAAGTTGGCTTCGAAGATGAACATTAACTTTTTGTATTAACAGAGTATCTACTGAAATTAATCATAGAAACAGAGTATGAGTTAAAATTTTTACTATTTTAATATGTTCTCAACAAATGATTCAAACACCTAACTAAACCCTTCTTGAATGTATAGCAATAAATGTTTAAAATCGTATTTGTAGCAAGATAGGATTTAAATTAAAATCGGTTAAACAATATAAAGTTCATTACAATATGAATGTGCATACCAGTTGCTGAAGAAAAAACAATAAAACCTCCAGTAATTGAAGTGTAGAAGACGGAGAATAAGAAAGTTGAAACCCTAGAAAATGACTAGGAAGAAGAGATTTTTGAAAGAAGTCAGATGATAGATGTTTGATGTGTAATGATGCTAAAGAAATAATGACGGATATGTTTTTGTTTTCCCATATTTTTCAACAGATGAAAAATATTTACACATACACCCCATATTGAATTTGTTATTTACATTTACATTGAAAATCTTGCATAACAAATATTGATAGAACATATAGATACATGTATAGATATTGTACGAAAATGTGTTATCTATAATAGCTAAAAGACAACTATAAGTAAATACAAAAGATATTTAACAAACTTAATAGCAGATGTCTAAAAGATGTCTAACAAAATGTATTTGGAAACCTCTGTTGGTCGTTGGGAATAGTGTGAGTCAAACAGTCGTTAGATAAACAGAAGTTATGAGAACAGATGATAACTTTCAGCAGTTGTTTTATTTTTAGGTAACATCAGTCCACGTCAGAACCTCTATTGTCATAATGGATGACAGTCAGCAGTATAGTAAATCAACAGTCATTAGGATAAACAGAAATTATGACAACAGACGGTACCATTTAGCAGTGGATGTATTTTTAGGCAATGATAAGTTTCAAAAACAGTTGTTTTCAATCGGTGTAACTCAATAGTGTAAGTCTAACATCTGCTATTAGCCCAACCACTGTTAGTATCTGTCGCAACCCCCGTCCCTTAACAACCCGGGAACGGGCGGTCGTGGCTAGTTTTGGTGGTATCTGTTGTTTCATCAATTTTGGCAGCGGAATTTATATCAGGACCGTAGTTAGGAAATTATTTATCAAAGTAAAATACCACGCTTTCAATATATTAAATACATGGGAAGAACCCAAGTTTCAAGTACACACATTTTCATAGGGATAAACCCTATTTTTATTTGATAAAAACATCTATTTATTTTAGGTAACTTTATTGCCACTTTTCCAAGCCTTCAGTGCTGTCCAGCTGGCTTCTATTTGGCTATCACATTTAGTTACCTGAAACGCGTTTAAAAACATTTTGTCAGAGGGAAGTACTGGTGAGTGAATCCCAGTTTAATCAAGTTTAAATAAAACCATTATACAGTATTGAGGGCGGTCTCGCAATTACATTTGTTTCCAAGTCATATCAATTACCACCCACGGTACTGTCAACCCGACTTGTGGAAATGTTACCCCTCGCAGGGCAGTAACAAATTTTGGATACAAAACCCCAACATACCGACGATAATTGTATCCTTACAAATACTCAATAACTGTTTAATATATAATTAATCGTGTGAGGTTTTGTAAAAAACAATTTACAAAAAGGAGATTACTCACATTGTTGTCTTAGATTTTCTGTAAGGGTTTCCTGGTGACAATCTATAATTTACACAAATGCATACGCGTTAGTATAATAACCCATTTTAACATTACTAATACCCTCCCCGAGACGGCATTCCAACAACTACGTCGGGCAGAACCACGACAGCCGTTACGGAACCCTAGATCAATCGAGCAGTGTATCTAATACGTATCCAGGGGTTATGATACTAACAACGGAGCAGAAATTCGTTATTTGGGAGATATTATACCCGAGATTATGCCTACACTTCTGAAATTTAGAGAAAGAAAAGAAATTTGGACGATCTAGACTGAAGGCCGTTGCATGCAATTTATAGGGCTGATTTTTGTGTTCGTCGCGCCCCGCGTAAACTCAGGCCAAAGCTTTCGGCCCGCGACGCTCCCTAGAGTAGGCCCTAGGGTTGCCGAGTCGGACCGTAGACTCCACACGTGACCCAACACGTGGCGGCACCGGGTGTGTTCCTAATCCTATGTTGTCACGGCCCGCGTAGGCAGTAGCCAAAGGCTACGCTCCCCGCGAGGACCCTATTTTTCTTATTTTTAATTAATTTTAATAATATTAAAGGTATTTGGGCCCTGTTTTCGCGTATGGGGTGTATTTTAAGACATATTGGGGTATTTTTAAATATATTAGGGTGTCGGAAAAATATTTTGGAGGGTTATTATATCCTCCCCACCTTGTTTTAGAGCTCGTCCTCGAGATCTACTAAAACAAGTGTGGATATTTCCTTTGCATTTCTGATTCAAGCTCCCATGTGTACTCAGGTCTTCTTTTAGAGTCCCACTTCACTTTGACCAGAACTAATCTCTTGTGTTTGAGGTTCTTGACTTTCCTGTCTTCAATCTGTATAGGTCTTTCTACAAACTTGAGTTATTCATTGACCTCTATATCATTAAGAGGCACTACTAGTGATTCATCAGCTAAGCATTTCTTGAGATTAGACACATGAAATACGTCATGTATTCCTGCCATTTCCTCTGGCAGTTGTAGCTGATAGGTTACAGGTCCTATTCTTCTAATAATTTGAAAGGTCCAACATACCTGGGACTTAGCTTTCCCCTTTTGATGAATCTTATCACTCCTTTCCAACGAGAGACTTTCAATAACACTTTGTCTCCTACCTGAAATTCCAACGGTTTCTGGCTGTTGTCAGCATGGCTCCTTTGTCGATCACGTGCTGCTTTCTGTCTTTCCTTGACTTGAATGATCTTGTCTGTTGTCTCCTGCACTATCTCAGGTCCAGATAGTTGCTTTTCCCCAATTTCTGCCCCAACAGACTGGGGTTCGGCACTTTCGTCCATAAAGTGCTTCGAATGGTGCAACATTAATACTTGTGTGATAACTGTTATTATAAGAAAATTCCATTAACGCTAAATGATCGTCCCAATTACCTCCGAAATCAATTACACAAGCTCTAAGCATGTCTTCCATCGTCGGAATTGTCCTTTCGCTTTGTTCGTCCGTTTGCGGATGATAAGTTGTGCTTAGATTCAACTTGGTTCCCATGGCTTTTTGGAAACTTGTCCAAAAATGAGAGGTAAAACGGCTATCCCTATCAGAAACAATTGATAAAGGAATTCCATGTAATGAAACTATTTCATTTACATATAATTTAGCTAACTGTTCCATACTATAAGTTTCCTTCATTGACAGGAAATGAGCTGACTTAGTTAGCCTGTCTACAATTACCCAGATTGTATCATTACTCTTCTTTGTTTTGGGTAATTTAGTAATAAAATCCATTGTTATAAATTCCCATTTCCAAACAGGCATTTCTAATTGTTGCAATAAACCTGAGGGTTTCTGATGTTCAGCTTTTACTTGTGAGCAAGTTAGACATTTAGAAACATAGGCTGCTATGTCCTTTTTCATTCATATCCACCAGAAATTCTTTCTTAAATCCTGATACATTTTATCACTTCCAGGATGCATCGTATATTTGGACTTTTGGGCTTCTTCTAATATACGATGACGCAGGTTCCCTAATTTAGGTATCCTCATTCTCTTTTTATGGAATCTCCAAATTCCATCTGTTCCTTGTTCTAATTCCTTATTCATTCCTTTTAATTTTTCAGTATCATCCTTGATTACTGCTTCTTGTGCCTTTCTAATTTGATCATTTAAATCTACTTGTAAATTTAATTTAAGAGAACGTACCCTTTTTGGCTTCTCATGATACTTTCGACTTAAAGCATCAGCCACTACATTTGCCTTTCCTGCATGATACTGGATATTACAATCATAATCACTAAGAATCTCCATCCAGCATCTTTGTCTCAGATTTAACTCTTTTTGCCCGAAAACATACCTTAAACTTTTATAATCAGTGAATATGGTAAACTTACTACTATAAAGGTAATGTCTCAGAATCTTAAGGGCAATAATTATGGCTCCTAATTCCAAATCATGGGTCGAATAATTCTCTTCATGATTCTTAAGTTGTCTGGATATGTAAGCTATAACCTTTTGGCGTTGCATTAATACACATCCATAACCTAACTTAGAAGCGTCACAATATGTTACAATGTCTTCAGTTCATTCTGGTAACGCTAGTATGGGTGCATTAGTTAATCTTTGCTTAAGAATTCTAAATGCTTCTTCTTATTTTGGGTCCCATTCAAACTTAATGGATTTACAGGTTAGCTTAGTTAAGGGAATGGCTATTCTAGAAAAATCTCGAATAAATCTTCTATAATAACCGGCCAATCCTAAGAATCTTCTAACCTCGGTTGGTGATTCAGGGGTTTTGCATTTAGTAATTGCCTCGATCTTTGTGGGGTCCATATGAATTCATTCATGATTGATTAAATGTCCAAGAAACTGTACATGTTCTAACCAAAACTCGCGTTTTGAAAACTTTGCACAAAGCTTTTCCTTTCTTAGTAAACTTAAAAGTGCGTGCAAATGCTTTACATGTTCCTCTTTACTCTTAGAGTAAATAAGAATATCATCTATGAAAACAATTATGAATTTATCCAAATATGGCTTACATATTCGGTTCATCATCTCCATGAATGCAGCTGGGGCATTGGTTAAACCAAATGGCATGATAGTATATTCATAATGGCCATACCTTGTTCTAAACGCGGTCTTAGGAATGTCGTCTTCCTGTACCTTTAATTGATGATATCCTGACCTTAAATCGATTTTAGAGAAAAATCAAGCTCCTTGCAATTGATCGAACAGATCATCGATTCTTGGTAATGGATACCGATTCTTAATCGTGACCTTATTCAGTTCACGATAATCAATGCACATCCGCATTGATCCATCTTTCTTTTTAACGAATAAAATTGGCGCTCCCCAAGGCGATGAGCTTGGCTGTATGAATCCTTTTTCCAACAATTCGTCTAATTGTTTCTTCAGTTCCTGCATTTTTGCAGGTGCCAAACGGTAAGGTGCTTTGGCAATTGGTGTTGTTCCTGGTAGTAGATGAATTCTGAATTCAACTTCCCTATCTGGCGATAGTCCTGGAAACTCTTCTGGAAAGACATCCGAAAACTGGGATACTATTGAAATATCCTTTAGTTCTTTTCCTTTAGTTTTAGTGATTATAGAAATCAAATACACTAAAGATCCTTTTCTTATATAGCTTGTAGTTTTCATCACAGAGATGAATTTAGTGGATCTAGAGGGCTTATCTCCTTTAATTGTGATCTTTTCACCTTTTGGTGAATTTACCTGAATTACCTTTTGATCACATAAAATACTGGCTTTATTGGCTATTAACCAATCCATTCCTAATACAACATCAAATCCTGCCAGATTCATTGGGTAAAGGTTTGCCATAAACTTTTGATTTAAAAATTCTATTCTTGCTTCCTGCAAGACTTCAGAAATCCTAATGGTTTCCCCATTGGCTGTTTCTACTAAACAATCTTGTGAGAGTTTAGTTAATGGTTGATTTAGGAGTTTGCAAAATGAAGTACTAATAAAACTTTGGTTTGCACCAGAGTCAAATAATACTTTAGCAAAAATATCATTAACTAAAAACGTACCGGCTATAACGTCCGGAATCATTTTTGCTTCCTCTGCCGTCAGAACGAATGCTCTAGCATTTTTAGTGTTCTTGTTGTTTGCAGCTGGAGCCAATTTTGGACAGTTTCGCTTGATGTGACCTTTTTTTCCACAGTTGAAGTACATCCCATTATTAGGTTTCCTCCTGCAATCTTCTTCCCTGTGTCCTGGTAACTTACAGAAATTGCAGTGAGTGGAGCATTTTCCTGAATCCCTTCTCTTGCAAGTTTTGCAGTAGGGTGTAGAGGTAGTTCCTACATTCCTACGGTTGGAATTCCCAGAACAGAATTCTTGGGTAAGCCTTTGAGCTAGGTTTCTCCTCTGGTCTTCTTCTCTAGTACGGATTAATTCATCTATCAAGGTATTTGCTAGTTCTACAGCTTCTTCTATGGTTTGAGGTCTACCTGCCTTGACTACATGCCTAATCTCCCCGATTAATCCCCAGATGTAACGGGAGATTAACACTGGTTCAGGTGATGCAAGGGTTGGTACTATTCTAGCATATTCAAAGAATGTGGTAGTATAACCCTTACTAACTACCCCGGTCATCCTAAGGTTCAGAAACTTATTTGCTATATGTTCCTTTACATTGGGAGGGCAGAATTTCCTTTCTACCATGTTTTTAAATTCTTCCCATTCCATATTATAAACCCTATCACTTCCTCTAGACTGGAGGATAGTGTTCCTCCATTCTAAGGCTAAATTCTTAAACATATTGGAAGCAAACATTATCTTGTCCTCTTCCGCACATTTGCTTATTTTCAAGACTGCCTCAGTCTTTTCTATCCAGCGTAGAGCTGCAATGTGTTCTTCATTACCCGAGAATTCTATCGGTTTACAGGACTATTATTCTTTGTAAGAACAACCATAAGGCATGGTTCTTCTTCTTTTGGGAATGGGCGCTTGAAGTACGGGTCGATTGTTCACACTGTTTTCTGGTTCAGTTGGTCGCTTACTTCTATGCTTACTTTTATTATCCGCTTGAATAATAAATGGCATTGCATCTATGATTCCTTGTGTCACTATGTGTTGTATGGCACTATTGTCCACTTGGTTTCCATTGTTATTGTTGTTCGGATTCTCATTATTCAGATTATCGTTATTTGGGTGGTTATCACACTGGTTTTCATTGTTCAGGTTTTCCTGGTTCACTTCGTTGTCCATCTGAATTTTAAACATTTACCACGCATTAATATCACAAAATAATATTTAATATAGCCAATCACATGACATGCATTTTGGTCAAAAGCGTCGATCATTGCAACTTTACTCTATTTTTATATAATATGCATCTACTACAAACCAACACTGGAAATTAAAATTACAATACCAACTGAAATAAAAATTACACTAATAGTAATAGGCATCCGTAGTTTTTTTTTCAAACACACAGATTATATATTATTATATTATATTATATTATATTATATTATTATTATTATTACTTCTACCATCTCCACCGTCATATTCATGGATATGGATTCATCCAGAAATCTATATTGCGCTCGTCGTACTTCCAGACGAGTCGCTCTCCCACCTGTCTCGTCCTTTCACTACTCTCTAAAATTTCCTCACCAAATGTCCTAAGTTCTTGTACATTGTCTGCACTCATTGGGGGTGCAGGTTCTAGGACTGGGTTCGGAATTTCGGGTGCGGGTTCCTGGTATGGCGGTGTAGGTGCCTGAAATGGGTAAGGATTCTCTAAAATCTCCCTAATGTATACATCGTTATTGTAATAGGGATCTAGTGGGGCTGGGTAGGATCCTAAGTTCGGCATGGGCATGTCTTCGTGTATCGGGTAACGTTGCACATAGTCCCTATTGTCGTCCCACCAGGGGTCGTAATTTGGGTCTAAGGGGTTTGGTGTTGGTACCCTAGGTATTTCCTCACGGTTAAAATCATGCATTTCTACTTGATTTTCAGGGTTTTTTATCTCCATTGGTTGGTTGGGAAATGGAGGTTGTGGTTGTGGTTGTGGTTGCGGTGCTATCATTTGTTCCAGGTTAGGGTCGGCTGTTGTGGTTGCTAAGATATGGATGTTGGATATACCCCTATTAAGCATGTCTTGGGTATGGGCATCCGTTTCTCTTTTGAATGCTGCTAGTGCTCTCTGATCTTGTAACTTTTTCATACGTTTCCTACGCTGATGTGCTCCCCTACGCTGATGTGCTCCCCTACTGAACCATCCTCTCTGATCAGGACCGTAGTTAGGAAATTATTTATCAGAGTAAAATACCACGCTTTCAATATATTAAATACATGGGAAGAACCCAAGTTTCAAGTACACACATTTTCATAGGGATAAACCCTATTTTTATTTGATAAAAACATCTATTTATTTTAGGTAACTTTATTGCCACTTTTCCAAGCCTTCAGTGCTATCCAGCTGGCTTCAATTTGGCTATCAAATTTTGTTACCTGAAACGCGTTTTAAAAACATTTTGTCAGTGGGAAATACTGGTGAGTGAATCCCAGTTTAATCAAGTTTAAATAAAACCATTGTACAGTATTGAGGGCGGTCTCGCAATTACATTTGTTTCCAAGTCATATCAATTACCACCCACGGTACTGTCAACCCGACTTGTGGAAATGTTACCCCTCGCAAGGCAGTAACAAATTTTGTATACAAAACCCCAACATACCGACGATAATTGTATCCTTACAAATACTCAATAACTGTTTAATATATAATTAATCATGTGAGGTTTTGTAAAAATAATTTACAAAAAGGAGATTACTCACATTGCTGTCTTAGATTTTCTGTAAGGGTTTCCTGGTGACAATCTATAATTTACACAAATGCACACGCGTTAGTATAATAACCCATTTTAACATTAGTATTACCCTCCCCGAGACGGCATTCCAACGACTACGTCGGACAGAACCACGACAGCCATTACGAAACCCTAGATCAATCGGGCAGCGTATCTAATACGTATCACGGGGTTATGATACTAACAATGGAGCAGAACTTCGTTATTTAGGGGGATATTATACCCGAGATTATGCCTACACTTCTGAAATTTAGAGAAAGAAAAGAAATTTGGACGATCTGGACTGAAGGCCGTTGCATGCAATTTATAGGGCTGGTTTTTGTGTTCGTCGCGCCCCGCGTAAACTCAGGCCAAGGCCTTCGCGGCCCGCGACGCTCCCTAGGATAGGCCCTAGGGTTGCCGAGTCGGACCGTAGACTCCACACGTGACCCGACACGTGGCGGCACCAGGGGTCGTCCTAATCCTATGCTGTCGCGGCCCACATAGGCAGTAGCCAAAGGCTACGCGCCCCGCGAGGACCCTATTTTTCTTATTTTAATTAATTTTAATAATATTAAAGGTATTTGGGCCCTGTTTTCGCGTATGGGGTGTATTTTAAGACATGTTGGGGTATTTTTAAATATATTAGGGTGTCGGAAAAATATTTTGGAGGGTTGTTATAGTATCAAATCCTCTATTAAACATTTTAAAATTGAAAACAGACCTTTTATAACAGCAGATGCTCTCTTTTGTCAGACTTTAGCTACAACACACCTTTTATAACAGCAAAATATACCGTAAATTCTTCCAAAAAACTGTTATTGACATACAAAATTATATAATAATACTTATAGCAGACCTTACATAATAATACTTATTCATCATTAGCCCAACCACTGTTAGTATCAAGTCCTCTGTTAAGCATTTTAAGATTGAATATCATTTGTTGTTCGTTAACATCTGTTAACCAATAGGAATGACTGAAATAATTAAAATGAAGATGCAACAACAAAGATTAATACTATTAAAATTTATTCATTTAGTCAACAGTAGTAAATCAAACAGTCGATAGCATACACAGTTGTTTCATCATCAACAGATGTTCTCTTTTACCAAACTTTAACTACAACAGACATTTGAAAACTCCAAATATTGACCTCTGTTGACTTACCAAACAGATGTTCAAACACAATTAAACATCAACATAATCTAAATCAAACTCAAACTCTAAATAAGTAAAACTAAAACGCAAATTAATACTATTAAGACTTTGGAATGACTGATAAAAAAATTATAAATAATACTTAGGAATGACTGAAATAATTAAAATGAAGTTGCAACAACAAAGATTAATACTATTAAAATTTATTCATTTAGTCAATAGTGGTAAATCAAACAGTCGATAGCATACACAGTTGTTTCATCATCAACAGATGTTCTCTTTTACCAAACTTTAACTACAACAGACCTTTGAAAACTCCAAATATTGACCTCTGTGGACTTACCAAACAGATGTTCAGACACAATTAAACATCAACATAATCTAAATCAAACAAAAACACTAAATAAGTAAAACTAAAATACAGATTAATACTATTAAAACTTAGGAATGACTGATAAACAAAATTATAAAATAATACTTAGGAATGACTGAAATAATTAAAATGAAGATGCAACAACAAAAATTAATACTATTAAAATTTATTCATTTAGTCAACAGTGGTAAATCAAACAGTCGATAGCATACACAGTTGTTTCATCATCAGCAGATGTTCTCTTTTACCAAACTTTAACTACAACAGACCTTTGAAAACTCCAAATATTGACCTTTGTTCACTTACCAAACAGATGTTCAGACACAATTAAACATCAACATAATCTAAATCAAACTCAAACTCTAAATAAGTAAAACTAAAACGTAGATTAATACTATTAAAACTTAGGAATGACTGATAAAAAAATTATAAAATAATACTTAGGAATGACTGAAATAATTAAAATGAAGATGCAACAACAAAGATTAATACTATTAAAATTTATTCATTTAGTCAACAGTGGTAAATCAAACAGTCGATAGCATACACAGTTGTTTCATCATCAGCAGATGTTCTCTTTTACCAAACTTTAACTACAACAGACCTTTGAAAACTCCAAATATTGACCTCTGTCGACTTACCAAACAGATGTTCAGACACAATTAAACATCAACATAATCTAAATCAAACTCAAACTCTAAATAAGTAAAGCTAAAACGCAGATTAATACTATTCAAACTTACGAATGACTGATAAAAAATTATAAAATGATACTTAGGAATGACTGAAATAATTAAAATGAAGATGCAACAACAAAGACTAAGGGGCTGTTTGACAACATCTGAATGGTTAAGTGCTAAACCAGTAAGAGGTCTGAACCATTAAGTGCTGAACCAGTATGTGGTCTGAACCATTAAGAGCCTGTATAATGTTTAACCGTTCATACGTAAATGTCTGACCAATTCAGATTAGAGGTCTTAACCATTCAGACTCTGTATAATGCTTAACCATTCAGAGGCAGATGTCTGAACCATTCAGACATCTGCTCGAGAAACAAACAGTCTGAACCATTAAGTGCTGAACCAGTAAGAGGTCTGAACCATTAAAAGGCTCATTAAGAGGTAAACAAACAACCCCTAATACTATTAAAATTTAATCATTTAGTCGACAGTGGTAAATCAAACAGTCGATAGCATACACAGTTGTTTCATCATCAGCAGATGTTCTCTTTTACCAAACTTTAACTACAACAGACCTTTGAAAACTCCAAATATTGACCTCTGTCGACTTACCAAACAGATGTTCAGTCACAATTAAACATCAACATAATCTAAATCAAACTCAAACACTAAATAAGTACAACTAAAACGCGGATTAATACTATTAAAACTAAGGAATGACTGATAAACAAAATTATAAAATAATACTTAGGAATGACTGAAACAATTAAAATAAAGATGCAACAACAAAGATTAATACTACTAAAATTTATTCATTTAGTCAACAGTGGTAAATCAAACAATCGATAGCATACACAGTTGTTTCATCATCAGCAGATGCTCTCTTTTACCAAACGTTAACTACAACAGACCTTTGAAAACTCCAAATATTCACCTCTGTTGACTTACCAAATATATGTTCAGACACAATTAAACATCAAGATAATCTAAATCAAACTCAAACACTAAATAAGTAAAACTAAAACGCAACATAGATTCATAAGATTAAAATTTATTCATGACAATAAAATTCCAATAATTACATCACATACTGAACAACATTAAAGTTCAAATCTAACAATAACAGCAAGAATTAAGAAACTTTAGCTTCAACTCCATCGATTGCTGAACCTCTCGATGTATGTCCTTCAGTATCGTCATGAACTCCACGTCTCAATCACCACACTTTATATTACTGACAACACAAAGCTCACAAACAGAAGTTGAAGGCATCCGCATAAGATCTCTGGAAACCTGCTCTCTAGTGAACATGCCAACTTGCAATCCATCAAAACATATCTTCAACTCTTGAAGAGTAACCCTATCTTCATACACCTGTTCCTCGATTTTCCTGACAAAACGCTGCTTTAAATCATCTGATTTTACATTTGTGAATGACGCCATTTGAATAAACTATATTACTCGACTTTCCTGAAAGTATGAGATCTTCGTAGGAAGATTTTCTGAAAAACAGGTGAAGTGACTATGAGTTTATATACTGAAATTTGTAATTGTGAAAACGTGTACATTTAATATAAACATATTAATGTATATTTCAAAACAGCAGTCTTTTAATGCAAAAACCTTTTCAAACCCCAAGTTTTATGGAAAACTGTAAAATTAAATACCAAGAAACCCAAGGGACAAAATATCGAAGATCAAAGAACAAAAGCAGATTGTCACAATTACAATTAACCTCTTCATTTACCATGTAGACGCGTTTTTAAACTCTATAAAAGACCGATGATTATTTTTGATTCAAAACATCAACAAACTGTCCTACAAATCACTTTCTGTCAAAAAATCTACATGGCAAACTTCAGCTTCTACCATTGGTTAGACACTAGCTATGTTAAAACACAATTCTCGATGTGGTCACTCAAAGAACAAAGAACAGACCAAGAACTAAACAGGAAAGTCGACATAATCAATGACACTAATTACAACAAAACCTGGAACAGCATAGCATTGCTTGATGAAGTCCTCCACTCTCCTCCATCAGAGTTCCAGAAGAATGCAGAAGAGTTTCTGACACAACTTCTAGAACAAGATTAGAAAATCTGTAGCATGCTAACTGACCTGAAATTCAAAAGAGAGCATGAAATCACATGGAGAAAGGCCAGAGTCTACGAAATCTTAGCAAGTGTTAACCCTAGCGTGTAATACTTTATAAATATTTCTTTAAATTTGTATTTCTCTATGTAGTAGTTCATTTTAATAATATAAACATGCATCTTAACATATTCTAAAATGTCTGTGTAAATAAAAACTCTCAACATCATCAACTGTTGGTGCATATTCGGTGACAACAGCTTAATAGTTTAAGTATTTAGTCTTTGGGTATTTTGTAATGGGCTTAGCTTATTGGTTAGTGAGTTTATTGTAGTAATGGGCTTGGAAAATGGCCTAGTCCAGTAGGAAGCCCAGTTCACAGACATGTGCTGTACAAACATGTTTTGTGATTAGGGTTTCAGTTAGTGAAAGAGGTTAGAGAAAGTCTAGAGAGAGAGTAATTTCGAATTTAGGTTTGTAGAGCAAGATCACAGAAATAGGCTGTGAGGTTGTGAGGTCTTGAATTGATTGTAAACTGCAAGTTGGATAATCAATAGAAGACCTTTTGATTGTGAAAACTGTTTCTACTCGTTTCTGTAACAAATCTGATCTAGAGGATTCCGCACTCTAGGTTAGATATACAATTCTGTGACGATCCGTACGAACGAGGGGACCTACAATTGGTATCAGAGCTTTAGGCTCTTGAAGAAGCTCGGTTCAGAATTTGTTGCTGCAGAAAAGGGTGGATTTTAAGGTTCTTTGCTGAAATTTTCGAAAATTTTGAAGGTGGTAGACCTAGGGTTTCGAAATTTTGGAGGAAAATTTTTGAAATTTTTAGGGTTTTTTGTTGAAAATAGGATGTTGTTGGTGTTCAGCGAATTTAATTCTACATATTTGGTGTTTTTGCTTGAAGGAAACTTGAAGATTTGAAGAACTGTTCTTCGTGTTCTTCGTGGTGTTCATCCAAATTTGCAGAACATTACTGATAATTTGTTGTGTTGATTTGCAGGAAAGTGTTAAAGAGATTTGGAGAATCAGGATAAAATCTTTTCAAATTTTGAAAAGATTGGATTTCCAGCATAATTAATAAATACTCTGACAGACCAGCGAAATTGTGATCTAGCAACTCGGTGACCGGTGAAATTAAATCCAAAGGCGACTTTGGTAACCGTTTTAAATTGTCCTCATCGACTTTATTACGGTGATCGGCGAAATTAACTGACCGGCGAACCAGCGAAATTGTGTTGATTTACCAGCGAATTTAATCCAGCGCAATTAACTTACCAGCATAATTATAATTACTCCATCAGCATATTTAACTTGGTTTGCCAGCATAATTAGCGTAACCCAGCAAAATTAACTTGATTTGCTAGCGAAATTAGTAGAGGATTTAAAAGGTTGAGTATTTATTTTTGTAGAGGAATTAGATACGCATAGAGGATTTAACGTTTTCGAAGATAGAATTTGATCCGTAGTTCATCTGCCGAAACCGTTTGCACCGTTGAACTCGGTTGATTTTTAGAACAAAAAAACAGTTTTCGGAAAAATTTTGTAAGGTTTTATCAGTACGGTTACGGTAAAAACATGTTTAAAGATGGTTAAAGTGGACAATGTTGGTGAGAAAGTTAAGAATTGGCCAAAGCTGAAAAATGTCAAAGAATATACTATCTGGAAAGAGGAGTTTGAGGGATTTGTGAAAAGTGAAGATACCAGAATGTGGTATTGTATGATTGATGGATATGTTGCTCCTACACGTCGTGTTGAAGGAAGGGTTAAGGTGATTTCTTATGAGATGATGGATGAATTTGAGAGACAGGTGGTTGATGCTGAGAAGAAAGCTTTAGCTGCAATAAAAATGTCCTTACCTGATGGCATCAAGCATACCTTTACGAAGTACACTAATTCAAAGGATATATGGGATGCATTAGAAAAGCGATATCAGGGAAATGCAGATGTTGTGGCAGAAGAGAAGAAGAAAGCTATTGAGAAGAAGGCTGCAGAAGTTTCAAAGTGCATGAATGGTGTGAATGAACTTACAGCAGATGTGAAGGTATCATCAGAATCTGTAAGTCATGCGTGTCATAATTTCACTGAACTACATGGTAAAGTTGACACACTATCGGAGCAAAACAAAATTCAGTTAGTTGAATTGCAAAAATTAAAAGAGTCAAATGTTCTTTTGATTAAACGAGAGTCACATTGCTTAGATAAACTCAAATCAGATGAACAAGAAATCAACAGTTTAACAAGCAAAGTCAATGAACTGTTACAGGTCATTGATTTGGCTCGTGAAACTGTAAAGGATAAAACTAATGAATTTTTTGAAAAGTGCAGGGAATTGGCCGTTGCACAAGACCAAATTGTTGAACTTAAAGGAAAGTTAGACAAATTTGGAAAATCTTCATTAGTTAGAACTCAAATTCAAGCAAGTTTGAAAAAGAGTAAAGATAAAAAGGGTTTGGGGTTTAGTAAAGCCTCATCTTCTAAAAATCAAGACTACTCTTTTTTACCTGATGAAAATGAGTTAATTGATTTTGTTCCCACTGCACAAGAGGTAGTGGATCCGATAGCTGTGGACTTGCCAAGTAGTCCAGAATCTTTGAAACAATCTGTTGAGTCTAGCAGTACACCTCATAAATCGGATGAGGATACTGAAGAGGAAAAGAAGAAAACTTTTAAAAAGAGATTTAAGAAAAAGAGAATTTATAAGACAAAATCTTGTTTTAAATGTCACACCAAAGGACATGTGGCGAGTTGTTGTCCTTTGAAGTAGAATAAGGGAAAAGTTGATGAGGTTAAAGATGGGAATCGGGTTGGTTTAAACAATAATGTGCAACCACATTGTCAATATAATCAACCAAAATTTCAATCTAAAACTTCAACATCAAGACGATTTGATAGACCAAGAAGTTTTTCTACACAATTTAGTCATTTTAATGGTAAATCAAATCGGTTTCCAAATCAAAATAGAAATTTTGGATATCAAAATCGATACCATACTTTTGGTAATCGAAATTTTCAAAGAAGAAACGAACATAGGGGTTTTAGTAACTCAAATGTTCAACAACATCCAAAATTTTTCCAAAATTCATGGTATAATAATGGGAGAAGATGGTATCAATATAATAATTTTCAAAGGTCAGAAAATCCGAGAGTTTATTGGAACTCTTATGATCAAAGACCTAGTGGAAGTTATAAATCTTGTTCAAAAACAGGTAAAACATCCAAGACACCAGTAAGGTGTGATGGACATTGGTTAGAAGCGTCTTATATTGATTTATATGGTCGACCCAAAACCGGTCAGGTTTGGGTTGTTAAGTCTAACTGAGTTGTTGAGTGTGTGCAGGATGACCAAGAAGGACTGTTGATGTGTTCGACAGTGGTTGTTCCTGTAAAGTGTCTGAGGTGAATAGTAGGTTAACCTTGGTAACGAAGTATTTACTTTAGTGATTGTTATGATTATTCTAAACTTTAACATTGAAAAACTTTTTGTCAGGTTAAAGTGGGAGTCTGTTTGTATTTAAATTTGTGTTTTCAAAACTTGCTCCATAAAAACAAAAATTTAGGGGGAGAAATTTCCCTAAGCCAAAAAGAGTTTAGTTAGTGCGTGTGTTTAGGGGGAGTAAGTTAAAAATTAAAAATACAAAAATTCCAAAAACATTGAAAAATGAAAAATTAAAAAAAAGATTTCATGGTGTGAAAAAGGAGAAATGATAGTACATCAGCAAGTTAGACTGTCACACTGAAAATAAATTAAATTGATTAAGTGTGATAGCAGCTTCATCATATGATGTATCAGTAGGCAAAAAGCATGAAATAATCAACTTACCAATGTGATATAAACCTAAATGAACTGTGTGAGTGGGGACACATCAGTGGTGTATGGTTTAATGACCTTAAATCTTGCGTTGATAGATTGCCAAAATCTGAGGTTTTGGGTCTTTATACTGTTATTTCATCTGGGGATATCAGGGTTGTCCTTCTGCTGCATCCAGATACATGCTGACCTAGGCACAACCAGGATATCTTAAAAGAGCTAAAAATGCCAAAACCCTTAAATGAAGAAGCTCTCATAGAGAGTCATTCAAAATGTGCAAAATGCATAAATCGTACCAAAAAATGGTATTTGTCTTAGCCCTCGTTAGATATTTTGGTCACTTTGTTGTACGGAAGTACTGACCTGTTCACCAATTATCTAAACGTTCAAAAACGAAACGGATGAATTCAGTATACTCACCTACTACGATGAATCTTTGTGCATACCTTGATCGCGGGGGTATATCCTGAAGTGGGACACACTAGTATATCAGTAATAATATTACCTTAACGTATCATATGGTAATGGTACTTGAAATGTTCATGCATTTTGTTTAATCGACAAACATACTGGTAATCGTCTTGAACTGCTTTTCACGAAAATAAATAAAGAATTATCTAATAGTGTGTGAAAACAGTTTGATTTTGTTGATATGATCTTCTTGCACATGATTCTCACAAAAAGAAGTAATGTAAATATTTTTGAGTTTAGTTTAGTTTGTTTAGTTGTTTTAAAAAAAATCAAAAATACCAAAAAAGATTTCTTTTTAAAAAGACTTCCATTTTGAACTGACAAATTGTTGTTTTTGCATGATAAGATAAAATATTGGTGTATCTTTAAATGTGAAAAAGGCTAATGGTTTTTCGAGATACTTGCTTGTGTTTCTAAACAGATTGACGCAGTTATCTAAATGAAGTGCAGAATACAAGTAAAGTGCAGATTTAGAGTGATGTGAGGAACGTGTGAAGATGCATGGTAGGATCCTTCTACTACATTGCAGAAAGAGAAAGAGATATGGAAGAGTTGGAGCTTACTTGCTTAACCAAGGATTGCTAGTTCACTGATCTACGATGAATGAAAGTTTTGGAGATTGGAAGCATCAGCTAAGGGGGAGTCTGTTGATGTCAGAAACTGTGTAGCTGACGCTATCCAAAGTCCAAAAGAACACAAGATGTTTGAAGACGAAGTTACACTATGAAGCTATTGTCAAGGGGGAGTCTGTTGGTGCATATTCGGTGACAACAGCTTAATAGTTTAAGTATTTAGTCTTTGGATATTTTTTAATGGGCTTAGCTTATTGGTTAGTGAGTTTTTTGTAGTAATGGGCTTGGAAAATGGCCTAGTCCAGTAGGAAGCCCAGTTCACAGACATGTGTTGTATAAACATGTTTTGTGATTAGGGTTTCAGTTAGTGAAAGAGGTTAGAGAAAGTCTAGAGAGAGAGAGAGAGTAATTTCGAATTTAGGTTTGTGGAGCAAGATCACATAAATAGGCTGTGAGGTTGTGAGGTCTTGAATTGATTGTAAACTGCAAGTTGGATAATCAATAGAAGACCTTTTGATTGTGAAATCTGTTTCTACTCGTTTCTGTAACAAATCTGATCTAGAGGATTCCGCACTCTAGGTTAGATATACAATTCTGTGACGATCCGTACGAATGAGGGGACCTACATCAACAGTTAATCAAAATAAGAAACAAACCTAAAATGTAAAGGTCTCTTCTCAACTGATGTAGCACAACTGACTTTTCACGGTAGAAGATACATATTGTCCGTTCAAGTTGCAACTCTCCCATCAAAGAAGGTAGCACATGCAACCTTTCACGATGTTGCAACAATTATACTGCAACTTCGATATTGAAAGGTTGATGTGTGATGGGAAACTTCATTGAAACGACGATGTTGGAACAATGATATTGGAACGATAACATGTAAACAGAATCATCAAACATTCGAAAAAGAAGTGTAATCAGAGAATAGCGGCTGAATCACGAGAAAGATGCATTTGAGATAGAGAGAGACACGCTCGCAGATATCAGTGAGAGAGATTTGAATGTGGAGCCAGAATTTTGAATTGGGAACTGGATTTGAGGGAGAGATGAAAGTGTGGAGCCAGAATTTTGAACTGGGAACATATGTTTGATTATAAAATTTTGAATTGAATATGGAGCCAGGATTTTGAATCTTCAGAGGTTTAAGGCAGTGGTTTGATGGCAGGCCTTTGGAATATGAATGTGGGTCAACTTTGAATTTTAAAGTCTTTTAATATTAGGCATTATGATGTAATAATGACATAAGAAAAGCATTGTTGGATATGCTGTCACACCCCCCAAAATACCACCTAGGGAAATGTCCCTGTTAGGGGTGTGACGTACCAACAACGAGCCACTAATTACATTGAACCCATTCAAGTTTATAAATGAAATCCCCAATTATTAATAAAAATGTCATCAACAAGTTTAAATGAAAACCATCATGTTCAGCGGAAGCAAAGAGTAAACCAAAGTTAAATTGTTCAAAACCAATGTATAATAGCAATAATCAATCACATGAGTCCCTCCAGTCGACCCATGACCACTCCAGCTACTCCAGACAGCAAGTTCCCAAATCCAAGATATCTAACGACCTGCGAGCATGCAACACGTGTATCAGACAACGCTGGTGAGTTCATAGTTTTACGAAAATGTTGGTTACCAAGTGTTTAGTTAATCCTTTGAAATTAATGTTGATAATATCCCGAGTACAAGACGGCTTCTGATTTACATTGCCCTTTCTCCAATGCTCCTATCAAAGCATTGGTCATGACTAGGTCATTAGTTCAACACCCGTCCTCCCAGGTACGGGGTGAGGTTGTCAAACCTAAGTAGCGCTACTAACTAATACCTTGTTACCTCTCAGGTAACCAAACAACACGGAGGGACTTTAAAGGTGATTGGATGAGTATATTATCCAACATTACCGATTTACAACAAGACGTATTCCTCTCAGGAATACCCAAACAAGTTACCCAAAACCTATCCCTCCTAGGGATACCCAAAATTGTCCCAACCACCGGGACGCATGCTCAAGAGAGAGATGAACTCACCTTCGGTTTGCTCGGTTAGACTAAGTGCTTGTTTAACAGTTAACCAATCAAATCCTACCGTGGTTAACAGAGACAGTCAGTTTCATGAATTCACAACTCACGCATCTATTCACATGTATTGCTCAAACAGTAAACAACGAAACATATAACGTCACGTATGTCATATTCCTGGTCATAATATATTTACGATACCAGTTGACATAACACACCATTTACATTCGGATCATATGGATTTCGTATTACAAACGTCACCGACCAAACCACACAATGCACTATTAAGACTCGGCCCATTCTGTAGTTCCCAAACCAACCGGCCCAACAAGCAGTTAACATAAAATCATCACCACTACCATCCCAGTCATTAAATCCGTTCGGCCCACAATAAAAATAACCCAGTTTCCCTTATGTGGCTGGTTGGGCCGTCCAATTCATATAACCCCAGCAGCCCAAATCATAATGTGTTATGCGGCCCATGCCTCCATTCAATCCATCAAGTGTGTGTTACATTAGATTCAAATCAGATTTCACATGTTATCAAATCAGTTTTGCACACATCACATGTTATTAAATCAGATTTCAATGAGGAAAATTCAGCATGCTACCACTAAAAATAATATATTAGTCCATGCATACTCCCTAGCTAACCGAATCGGATCAAGCACTACTATTTAATCAACGAGTACCTATAATCATTCAGTTCGAAATCATGGTTTGAACATAATGTCACGAGTTAACATTTATCCGTAGTCGAGCGAGATTAAATGAAAGACAACAACATAATTATTTTATCATGCTATAACCGACTTTCATTCCTATAACACTTTGATCCGTCACAAGGTGAAACCACTCGTATCAACACATTTAACAACCATACTCATATGCACATTAAACCTTTATCAACATATCAAGATCATACAATCACATACCCGATCGCATCTACCAGATTACATTACTCGATCATCGTTCTACAATCTATCTTATTCAGGCAACATAGTTAACATAAATTACATATACTCACTACGGGTTAAACATACTCACAAGTACAAATACATACTAACAAGGTCAACGAGTAAAGATTTGGCACAAACACAAACCACTAACCACAAGTTCGATCCCATAAATTACATCAATAATCTGATTATAAGTTTATAATATAGTAATTTCCTTATCATGAACCCACATAACCCTACAAGCCTACAGTCCAATCAGGTTAATGCCACAAGCGTACATTATCACATAATTTCACTATCTAACATGTATTCCTAACTGTTAACATCAAATAGCCACACATATGCAAACAAGATCACATAATTAAACATAACACAAACAGAATTACTAATCAAGAGACTTGATTGTAAGAGATGATGTCTTGATGATGATGGGAGGGGGGTCTGCTTGCCGCACGCAATCTAGGGAGGTGTAGGGTTTCTATGTTTTCATAACCATAATACGTATTACATGGTGATAATATACAAAGCTCTAGTGGGGTGGGCTCAATTAGGTAGTTTGGGCTGAACTCATGTGGCCCAAGGTAAGCCAAAGGTGGCTGTGACAAGCAAGTGTAGCCCGCTAATATGCGCGGCCCACTATACTCTCAAATACGCAACATATACAATCATGTTTTACGTCTAGTAAGTTTACGAGTGTTTAACCGGCTTAACATACTTAAATTTAACGGAGTTATAACAATCACAGTACGTTTCACATTGGAAAGGGGTAACGTGAAGTTAAGATCACAAGATTAACGTCACTAATCTTAAAGGTTCGTGTTGTCACATATGCTCTTCTGCTGACACATCAGCTTTTCTTATGTCATTGGGATTTCTCCTTTTATAGAAAGTGTTAGGGGTCATTTTCTTAACATATGTATCCTGACCAATATCCTGCCTTTGTTTGTTTATTTGTGATCAGGATGCTGGAAGAGGATATTGCTAACATCTTGGGCGATATCCTGAGGCTTGTTGAATTAACCACGTGCAGGTTAAGGGTTGAGACTTGCTAACGGTCAAGAGGACTTCTTCTCCACAAGACTCGGACGAATTTGTTGAGAAAGAGACGTTGAGCCCGAAAGACCAGGTCTACAACGTTCCAAGAAGGAATATTCGGTGGATCCCGCGAGTTTAGGGTAGTTAGTTATTTTATCTTTACTATAAATAGATGAGGTCGGATCAGCTTAGAACACAACAATTCACACTTACACTCTCGAACACTTACACTCTCTAGCTAATTGCAAACACCACACTTGTATTTCATATTCATTGTAACACTTAGTCGATCCGTACCACATCCCGCACTGTATCCTGATTTCTGAAGCAATTGAAGAACAAGGCAGCTGCGATTGTCAGCTCCCGAGGTTTTATGCCGGCGATCTAGATTGATCAAGGGCTTTCCTCGTACATCTCGTGTCGTTTACTTTATTTTTGCTCATTGTTTGATCATAGATACAGCTGAATATCCTGAGCCGTATCCTGAATACTGTTTTTCCAAATAACTTAACAAGTATATTTCCAACACACTTTCTAGCACACTACCTCACAAAACTAATTTGATCACTTAATTGCTTCGGTAATTTTTTACCAAAACAATTTGGCGCCCACCGTGGGGCAAGTGGTGCTCTCTTTACTAAAATTTTTTGTCAAATCGCTAATCGGTTTTCTATTTTCAAAAATTTTTGCCACATTGTCCATAATGGCCTCAAGATCAAACATGAGTTCCTCTACTGTGTCTGCTATGACTTCTGCTACTACCGGTTCGGTGCTTCCACCACCTCCTCCAAGGATGCCAGCCTCTACACAATCTCAAGATGTTATCCCAACTCGGAGTGTCCAGGGATCTGCTCCCGTTTTAGCTTCTAATGATGAAATTTTAACCTTATTTGGAAGTGTGCAGGAACAAATGGGGCAGCAACAGGAAACAAACCAAATGCTTTTGAGGGAGATACAACTCCTGAAGGCTGGCTCGAGCAGATCTGCGGAGGACAATGTCACTCCGTTACACCCCAGAGCGTTGAACTTTAGCTCAGCTGTGTATACCGAGGATAATAGGGGGAATATCGTGCCCAATCTTCCTCAGAATCATACTCCTGAAATACCCTCCTCGATTAGGATGTCAACCATGAGGAGCTCAGGATATGCTTCAGGATATGGGCAAAATCCTCCAACGGGTAACGTGTCGAATAATAATAATACTCATGCTACTAACAGTGGTGGATCTTTGCAGGATATAGGTGTAACATCAGCACTTACCAGGGAACTTCAGAAGTTGAAAGACATGATATCTAGTGTACCTGGGGTGGTCCAGCCGATCCCGGAAGTATCTCAAGATAGCCACAAGATATCTCGTTTTGCATATCCTATATGTGATGCTGAGATCCCAAAGAGATTCCAAACTCCCAACATGAAGCTTTATGATGGGACTACGGATCCTGAGGAGCATATTGCCCAGTATAGGGAAAGAATGGAGATTAACCCTATCCCCCCGGAGCTCAAGGAAGCGTGCTTGTGCAAGGGATTTGGTTCTACTCTAATAGGATCAGCCTTAAAATGGCTGTTAAACGTTCCTCCTCACTCAATTACTTCATTTGCTCATTTGGTTAATTTATTTAACAGTCAATTTTCTTGTAGTCGGAGTTTTGAGAAACTAACCAGTGATCTTTACAGGATAACTCAAGGGCCTCAGGAATCCTTGAGGGATTATGTGAACAAATTTAGTCGAGAATCCTTGGATATCCCACATCTTGATGTTGCAACAGCTGTGCAAGCTTTTAATATGGGATTACAAAAGGATTCTCAGTTTTATCAGGATCTTGTAATGAATCCCTGCAGGAATCTCGATGAAGCTCGTAACAGGGCCTTGAGATATATCCGTCTGGAAGATGACAAGAAGATGCAAGAAAGGATGAACTCATCCAACACTTATGAATCGACTAATAGGAAGTCAGAATCCTCATTTAAGTCATATCGGCCTAAGCCATATGGTAGAAATGAAAACAAGAGAGTGAATGCTGTCGAAGATGAGGATCCTGAAGAGTAT
This sequence comes from Helianthus tuberosus, assembly GCA_030545235.1. Taxonomy (NCBI): domain Eukaryota; kingdom Viridiplantae; phylum Streptophyta; class Magnoliopsida; order Asterales; family Asteraceae; genus Helianthus; species Helianthus tuberosus. Next base: position 8,992 of record JARYGA010009112.1, on the reverse strand, counting down.
CCTGAGTTGTCTGAATATTGCTTTTCTGTTAATATTCCCGAATTGATGTATGCTATGCAGGGTCTAGGAGACAAGGCTAGATGGCCTCGAAAGAATCAACAAAAGGCTGACTGGAAAGATAAGTCGAAATGGTGTGCTTTCCACGAAGATTTCGGACATATGACTGAGGATTGCATTGCTTTAAGGAAAGAAATAAGCTATCTTCTAAGCAAGGGATATCTGAAAGATCTCTTAGGAAAGAAGAAGAATAAGGCTCAGGATACTGAGAAGGATCCTGAACGAGCAGCATCACCTCCCGCGGATGCCAAGATAATCAACTTCATTTCGGGGGGATCCGACATTTGTGGAACTTCGTATTCGGCAGCAAAGAGACATGCAAAGGAAGCCAAAGCCGAAAGGGGAGACAAACCTGTCAGGATGACTACACTCACAACTGACAAAGTGATCACATTTGATGCTGATGACAGGGATACTGTCCAGGATCCTCACCATGATGCTCTGGTAATAACGTTATATGTGGCTAACCATTTTGTACGCAAGATATTGGTTGATAATGGCAGCTCCGTCAACATAATCCAACTAGAGACACTTAAAAGAATGAATATATCTCCAATGGATATCACTTCGAAGTCCACCGTGCTTGTTGGGTTCAGCGGAGAGGCCAGAAACACAGTGGGAGAGATAAGGTTGCCGGTGTACGTTTAAGGAGTCAACTCGATACAACGTTTCTGTGTGATGGACTCTCTATCCTGCTATAACATTATACTGGGAAGACCGTGGATTCACGATATGAAGGCTGTGCCATCAACATATCACCAATGCATCAAGATACCTACCCCTTGGGGAGTTGTTAAAGTTGATAGCGATCAGCAGGAGGCGAAAGAATGCTACTCATCCTCGATGAAATCCTCAGCCAAAACTAGTGCAGCATAGCAATTAAAGACGCGGGCCCGGGATATCGTGGAGGATCCAGAGCAGGATGTGAAGAAAGTTATCCTGGACCAGGATAACCCCGATATTTCGGTGCTCGTAGGGACCAATATCCCTCAGGATATTGAAGAACAATTAATTAACTTTTTGAAATGCAGGATGTCTACGTTTGCATGGAAGCATGAGGATATGACAGGCATATCCAAAGGTATTATCACTCACAAGCTTGGAATTGATAAATCATTCAAGCCTGTGCAACAAAAAAGAAGGAAGTTTGCTCCTGAGCGGAACGCGATTATCCAGGAGGAAGTTGAAAGATTATTAAAGTCCAGAATGGTCAGAGAGGTTAAGTTCCCAAGGTGGCTAGCAAACGTGGTTGTAGTACAAAAGAAGAATGGGAAATGGAGAGTTTGTGTAGACTACACAGACTTGAACAAAGCTTGTCCTAAAGACCCATTTCCTCTTCCCCATATTGATGCAATGGTAGATGCCACTGCTGGGCATGAAATGCTGACCTTCATGGACGCATCCTCAGGATTTCAACAGATCCAAATGGAGCCTTCTGACCAGGAGGATACCGCCTTCATGACACCAACAGGTATTTATTGTTATACAACTATGCCTTTTGGTTTAAAAAATGCAGGTGCAACATACCAAAGATTGGTGAACATGATGTTCAAAGACAAACTGGGGGACACCATGGAGGTATATATCGATGATATGATGGTGAAATCTAAAAAGTCTGAGGATCACCTCCAGGATATCAAGGGAGCATTTGATATCCTGGATCACTACAACATGAAGCTAAATCCTGCTAAATGCCATTTCGGAGTGGGGGCAGGGAAGTTTCTTGGATATATGGTGACAAAAAGGGGGATAGAAGCAAGCCCAGAGCAGATCAAAGCTATCCTAGACATAAAATCACCCTCAAATATGAAGGATGTACAAAGATTAACAGGTCGGGTAGCAGCTCTAAACAGATTTATCTCAAGATCCTCAGAAAAATGCAAAGACTTCTATGATATCCTAAAGAAGAACAAAAGATTCGAATGGGGGGAAAAGCATGAAGCAGCCCTGCAGGATTTGAAACGGTATCTTTCAACCGCACCTCTATTGATGAAGCCAGAAAATGGTGAACCACTATCCCTGTACCTTGCTGTGTCAGGGAATGCTGTAAGTGTCGTTCTTATAAAAGACCATGAAGGTCAGCAGTATCCTGTTTATTATGTTAGTAAAAGTTTGTTAGATGCTGAAACTAGGTATTCTCATTTAGAAAAATTAATATTAGCCCTAGTCATGGCATCGACAAAGCTTAGACATTATTTCGAAACACATAGGATACATGTTAAAACGAATTATCCTGTCAAAAATGTGCTTAGGAAACCAGAGATGTCAGGCAGGATGGCCAAGTGGTCAGTAAAGTTGAGTGCTTATGATTTAGTATATGAACCTAGAAGTGCCATAAAATCTCAGGCTTTAGCTGACTTTGTGGCTGATTTTAGTAGTGACATTCAGGATGAGGTAGATCTAGAAGTTCAACAGCTAGGAGAATCCTCAGGATCCTGGATATTATATACTGATGGTGCATCTAATGTAAGAGGTGTAGGATTAGGAATACTACTAAAATCGCCACAGGGGGACATATTACCCCAGGCTATTAGGTGTGAATTTCCTGCTACTAATAATGAAGCAGAGTATGAGGCTTTAATTGCAGGATTAGAGTTGGCTAAGAGCATGAGTATCAAAAATTTGCAAGTGTATGTTGACTCTTTGTTAATTACTAACCATTTTAATGGATCCTATGCAGTTAAGGGTGAGAAATTAATCGAATATCTCGATATTCTCAAAAAATTAGCAGGATATTTCGATGTTTTTATACTTGAACAGGTACCAAGGGAAGATAATGCTGAAGCGGATGCCCTAGCAAATTTGGGATCATCGATCAGGATACTTGAAGGGACGCAAATACCAATATTACATGTCTTATATCCTGCAACGAATCCTCAGGGTAAAGAAGTAACTAGTATACAGAATCCTGGAGTAGAATATCCTGAGGAGGATCCTAAATCCTGGACGACTCCAATCATGAGATATCTCAAAGAAGGACACATCCCTGGAAATGAAAATCCTAAGGCATTTAGGATGAAGGTATCACGGTTCACTATTATAAATAATATTTTATACAAGAAATCTCTTGCAGGACCGTATTTGAGATGCTTGGAGGATCTTGAAGCCAAAGAAGTCCTTCAGGATATACATGAAGGGGATTGTGGTAACCATGCTGGGGGCAGATCGTTATTCTCAAAAGTATTAAGAAGAGGGTATTATTGGCCAACAATGAGAAAAGATGCCGCAGAATATGCTCGAAGATGTGACTCATGTCAAAGACATAGTAACATACTGCATCAACCGGCTGAACCATTATATCCTATTGTTTCCCCTTGGCCATTTATGAAGTGGGGTATGGATATAGTGGGAAAGCTACCAAAAGCTCCGGGAGGAAAAGTCTTTATGCTAGCAATGACGGATTATTTCTCTAAGTGGGTTGAAGCTGAAGCATTTGTTCAAGTTAGAGACCAAGAAGTAGTATCCTTCATAAAGAGGAATATCTTGACCAGATTTGGAGTACCAGCTGAGATAATCTGTGACAATGGTTCTCAGTTCATAAGTAAGAGGACTACAGACTTTTGCAAGAGTTGGGGAATCAAAATGATCACATCTACTCCGGTACATCCTCAAGCAAATGGACAAGCAGAATCCTCAAACAAAATAATTGTCAATAACTTAAAGAAAAGGCTTGGAGCCAAAAAAGGAAGATGGGCAGAAGAATTACCCTTTTTTTTTATGGGCTGATAGGACAACGGTAAAGAATGCGACAGGTCAAACCCCATTTTCGTTGGTGTTTGGAGCAGAAGCAGTGATTCCAACGGAGATGACAATACCTACTGCAAGATCTATCTTAAGTGATCCTGAGCAGAATCCCGAAGCCTTGAGTCAGGATTTAGACACTATAGATGAAAAGAGAGATGCAGCGAGGCTAAGGATGGCAGCATATCAACAGAGAATATCCAGGGCATATAACAAGAATATTAGAACCAGAAGATTTAAGGTTGGAGATTGGGTGTTAAGAAAGGCTTTCCAAAATACTACTAATCCTGCCGATGGCAAGTTAGCTCCAAAATGGGAAGGACCGTATGAAGTTGAATCAGAAGCAGGGAAAGGAGCATATAGACTCAAGAATATGGAGGGGGATATGCTACCGAGATCTTGGAATGCTATACACCTTAAGCTCTATTTCAAGTGAGTCTAGAATTTAATTTCTAACTCAAGATGGTATGAACTCTATTTCTTTTAAATATGTTTGGTTTAATTTGTTCTTTATAACCTGATACTGACTTAAGCATCGGAGGGGTGTTAGCCAGGCTAACACCCACCTTAGTTTACATTTGTTTTGCAAGATATGTTTCAGGATATAGCTCCAGAATATGCACTCAGGATAACTCAGAAGATTAGAGGATTGGCCCCCTCTCTCACGTTTAAGGGATACTGATCCCTTCACAGGTTTAAAGGTATTCACCTTTCTTCCGAATTGGGTTTAAACACCCCGCCTGGAGCGCAAGTTATTCAGGGATAGTTCAAGGTGGCGGGACCAGTCCATGTAAAAGTGGCTGACAATTTCGTTACCATTGGATATATCCTGAATCCTAACGGTATATGAGGATTGATCACCCTCTCTCACGAAAGGGTATTTTCATACTCTCTAAGGTTTAAAGGTTTTCACCTTTCTAAGTCTTGGGGTTTATACACTCCCGCCTGTAGCGCATGAAAAATTGGGATTTTCCCCAGGATACAAAGGATTTATCTCCAGTACATCTTTGGGTTATACCCTCGGGACGTGAAAAATTGCTTATGCCATGGAAACTGACATTAAATAGATTTCTAAGATACTTGAAGACATTGTACACAGGGGACATCCCTGCCAAGATGATGGTGTAAAGCTAAAAGAATGAAGTTTGCGACTAATGCGCTAAGTACCTTGCACTGGGGACATCTTCATTGGAAGAGTTGCAAAGGGATTGAAGTTCGGTAATAGGCTTATATCCTATGTCTGGTATGATCTTTCCTTTGTAAGCCTCATTTAAGTTTTTAGTAACATTATGTTAAGTATCCTGGCATATATCCTCAAAGTCCTTTTAAGGATATTTGATTAGGATGTTTGAAAACTAGGATTGGCTTGGAACTTTGATCATCATCAAAACTTGGTTTTGAAGAGATAAACTATTTTTTACTTTCTAAAGAAATTTTTATAAAGTTAAAGGAATGTTTGGAAGATCTATAAAAGGCTTCTACAGTATGTTTTTAAGCATACTGGTCAGGATATTTTGTAAAATAACAGTATGAAATTTTTACAAAGCCAAGACTTACACTAAACAATGCAAGGTAAAAAAAAAATAAGTCAAAAGATAGTTATATTATTAACAAGCCAAAAGTTGTGCTTTTGGTTTCACCTTAAACTAAGGCCCATCCGCCAAAAGCACAATTAGTTTTTGCCAAATTTATGTAACGGTTGCAGGATCTGTCTCAAAACAGGACCCGTTCACCTACAACCGATACTATGTTCAAAACAAGTTATACTAATCGATGACCAAGGGCTTCATCCTAAAACCTAGGACCCATTCACCTTTAGTCATCACATTGTTCTAGTGCAGGAAAAGTAAATTGTTCAAGGACAGGAAAAGTAAATTGTTTATGCAACCACAACCATGAAATTAAAAAAAATGGGCTCCGGCCTTGGCACATATATCCATCATCGCCCATTTCGCCGCCTAAGATGCGGCACCTTCTTGATCAGCAACCTCCTTGCCAGCATTCGCCCCAGCATCACCCTCGGGATTCTTCTCAGCACCATCACCAGCATTGGCAACCTCCTCTGCCACCTTAGAAGGCTCTTCACTAGTATGTTTTGCAGGATGAGCAACGGGATGACCTCCGAGGCCCTGTAGTTTCTCCTCCCAAGCCTTTACATTCCAGGAAGGGCATTCAAAACCCAGATCCATGGCCTCATAAGCCATCCTTATCCTGGCTTGGAGAAGAGAGACGACCACCGAAGCTTTTAAGCTATCCCGGTATGAGCTCATATTCTGCTGATATTGGAGAAGAGCGGCGTCTAGCTTGGCTTGAGCATCCTCATTAGCTTTATGGAGGGCGGCTTGATGTTCCCGAGTCATTGCCTTGTATTTGTCTTCATAGTGCTGGGATTTGGCAGCTGCAATGGTTCCTTGATCAGCTATGGTGGCTTGAGCTTTCTCCAGTTGAATCTGCAACATCTTGTTAAGACCGCTAGCATCTTCGTATAAATGCATGAGGCGATCCAGACCCTGTCGATAAAGACACAGGTATTAATGTGAAAAATAAGCAGGATAAAGACTAACATACTTGTACAGGATATCAGAAAGAAAATTCTACCTGTTTGAGGAATGAGGTGGCTTCGTTAAACCCATGATTCTCAAGGGAGAATGTTTCGGAAACAGCTGGGGAGTCAGTCTCCTTTCTCTTCCGAGAGCTGGATGCCCTAGTCCTGGATGCCGGAGGACCTTTGGGGGCTGAAACAGTCTTTGAGGAGGTAGGCTTTGGTGTATCAGCTGGCTTTGTCTTGGATTCTTGTCTGATGGGTTCAAGGCTGGAGTAGCAATCTAACTCATCAAGTTCGAAACCTTCAAGGTTGACGACTGGTACTACATAAGGGAAGATATTCTTAAAACTCATCATATTTTTGAAAAATAATTAACATATGAAATTGTGCTTACCTGACATTTCTGAGCTTGATTTTTGATGAGGATCTGTGAGAGACAGGGAAAAAGTTCTTTCACTGGCAGGAAGACGGTAGATTTCTTTGATCTTGGATTCGGATTCTGCGCTAGGAGGCACTAAATCTCTGAAATTCGCTGCATAAAAACATCAGAATATAAGTCCGGGATACAGTTTGAAGATATGATTGGGGATATTCCTAAAACCCTAAATCCTACCCCTGGTTAACCATTTAACCGGTAGATCGAGACCCTTATCAATGGAGTCTCTTTTGACGAAAAAGAATTTTCGTCGCCATCGATCCTCATTCTTGGTGGCTTTAAGGACCAAAGGGTTCTTGATGGAGAACAGAAGATAACGGTGATTGCCATGAGATCTCAACCGGTATGCTACGGGAAGGTCTTCAATAAGTAGGTTAGGAAAATGACGAGATTTGATTTGATCCAACACTATCAAGATTCGCCAAACCATTGGCATAACTTGGGCATAACTAAGGCCGGTAAGGTCGAAGAAGCTGGAGATAAAGGGTGGAAATGGATACCGGAGTCCAAGAGAGAAAGGATAAGCGAAAAAACAAACCCACTCGTCGGATGCTACATCCGATCGGGCTTCCTTGTCAAAGGGGCGAAAGACCGTTCCGGTGGGAAAGGCACCGGAGTCCTTGAGAGCAGCAATATCAGCATTATTGAAGCAGCAAATCTCCTTTGCTGGATCGGTGATAAAGTTTTGACTTATGAGGGTTGAGGCTGACCGGTCTGAGCGGGATTTCGTTCGTGGTGCCATTGAGCAAATTAAGAAAAATCAAAGAAAGGAGATTAGAAAATACCTGATGCTTGCTCGCAGATAAGGATAACCGAGACAAGGAGTCCCTCGGTTAATATAGGATGAATATAGGGGGGTAAAAAGTAAATAACGCCTTGGGAGTTGCACCGCTGTCATTTCAAGAGTCTAGTCATATTAATTACCTTAAGCCATGAGATAAGATTTTTGAAATATATCCGTTGGATTGGTATCCCAACCGATATATTTGGGGACAATTGTTAGGGGTCATTTTCTTAACATATGTATCCTGACCAATATCCTGCCTTTGTTTGTTTATTTGTGATCAGGATGCTGGAAGAGGATATTGCTAACATCTTGGGCGATATCCTGAGGCTTGTTGAATTAACCACGTGCAGGTTAAGGGTTGAGACTTGCTAACGGTCAAGAGGACTTCTTCTCCACAAGACTCGGACGAATTTGTTGAGAAAGAGACGTTGAGCCCGAAAGACCAGGTCTACAACGTTCCAAGAAGGAATATTCGGTGGATCCCGCGAGTTTAGGGTAGTTAGTTATTTTATCTTTACTATAAATAGATGAGGTCGGATCAGCTTAGAACACAACAATTCACACAACAATTCACACTTACACTCTCGAACACTTACACTCTCTAGCTAATTGCAAACACCACACTTGTATTTCATATTCATTGTAACACTTAGTCGATCCGTACCACATCCCGCACTGTATCCTGATTTCTGAAGCAATTGAAGAACAAGGCAGCTGCGATTGTCAGCTCCCGAGGTTTTATGCCGGCGATCTAGATTGATCAAGGGCTTTCCTCGTACATCTCGTGTCGTTTACTTTATTTTTGCTCATTGTTTGATCATAGATACAGCTCAATATCCTGAGCCGTATCCTGAATACTGTTTTTCCAAATAACTTAACAAGTATATTTCCAACACACTTTCTGGCACAATACCTCACAAAACTAATTTGATCACTTAATTGCTTCGGTAATTTTTGACCAAAACAGAAAGTATAGATAGATAGATAACACGGAGTTATTAATTTTCTTTTTTTTAAAGATAAGAATGATTATAAAAACGATAAACTACAAAATGCAAAAATGAAAACGTAATTTAAGATATAACAAATTATATATATATATATATATATATATATATATAGGGAGAAGATCATGTGAGAACCACCTCTTATTGCGAGAACCGCGAGAACCAATGTGAACACAACAAAAAATGCCTAAAAATGGCTAAAAATCACACAAAAATTTTTTTTTTTGAATTTTTTAATATTTTTTATGTTAAAATCGCTACTTTTCGAAGGCAAAAAAAAAATTTTAAATTTTTTTTTGCCTCTAAAAGTAGCGATTTTAACATAAAAAATATTAAAAAATTCAAAAAAAAAAATTTTAGATTTTTTTTTTATTTTTTTAAATTTTTTTAGGTTTTTTGGGGGTTTAGTTTTTAGAATT
>JARYGA010009111.1:0-44566 GCA_030545235.1 Helianthus tuberosus | reverse complement strand
AAACTTTAAACGGGAATACTTTGATCTACTATTAGAGTTACTGGGACGACAATCAGATGGTAGAAAGGTCTTAACAAGCTGGATCAAGTGGTTTGGTCCAGTTGTTAGACTCAAATCCCTTGATCCAAGGCCTCGATTTCGTCAATCAAGATCTTCTCAAAAGTTTTGTAATCTTCTGCATTTTTTTCTTTTATAGTTTAAACCGTGTAAATATTTTATTAGCATAAGTAACGTTTTTATCTATGGTATGAATTTTAATAATTTTGAATATTTATAGTTTAAACCGTGTAAATATTTTATTAGCATAAGTTACGTTTTTATCTATGGTATGAATTTTAATAATTTTGAATATTGTAATTTCAAATATTTTGGCAAACCTCTCAAATAGAAAACTTCCTATAAAAGAGCACACATTGTATTGGTTTAATCATTCAAAAATTTACCCATACCCTTTGAGAATTATATTCTTTGCTTTTCGCTTCGCTCTGCGTCAAACAGGGTGGTTAAGTTCAGTTCAGCCACAGCGATAGGGAATGAAGAGTTGCAATGTAAGGTATCAGCTTGTCTCCAGGACTTGTACGCAATTGGCTTTGTATTGGTTTGTGTCATGGTCGGTTAACTGTTTAAGTCGAAAGGTGACGGTGGTTAAATGACGGTTACACACAAACCATCATATTCAAAGACCATTACAAAACACCTATAAGACCATCCGTAATGGGCGTGGTTTTTTCAAAATTTGCCACCAAACACGCCCCAACACGCCGGACCCCCACCCCCTAGGGCGTTTTTGGGCGTGATTTTCGAAAAAAATATCTCCAGTGTGATTTAAATCACGCATTGCCCCCCATTTGTTTGTCCAATCACCTTCCATCTTCCTATTTTTTATCCAATAAGATTTTTTGATGGTTTTTGTTTTATTTAATTATATTACATCTCATTTAACATAATACCCCACATCCCCACTACACCTTTTTTGTAAAATCGCCCAATAATGCCCCATTGCTAACTGGGCTGCCACATGGCGCAAAACGCCCTAAGGTGGGGCATTATTCACTCCAACGACTACGCATGGTCTAAATTGAGCAACCTATAATCGATCAATTGGACACCAGGAAAACAATTGGGACCTTTTCCCCATACAAAGCACCAAAGCCTTTTCGTGACAAAAACTAATATTTTGGTTAGTGTTTTATTTGTTGCAACTCAAATAACCCTTTTAGTCATAAACTCTTTTTATCTTGTATACCGGGTTGCTAACCAATTGTTTACACGGTTCTTTAGTTACTTGAAATCATTGATAACTCAATTGTTCAATCCCGTTATCATTATGAAGTATAGTGTTGGTAACGGATTAAGTGTAGTTTAAAAGGGTCAAAATAGTAATTAACTATCCAAAAATACATTTATTAGACGTCTCATTATGCAAAATTTACTATTTGAGAAAAGAAAGATCTTGTCTCACTTAAATAGGCTTGAAGTTTAATGTTCAAGTAACTGTTTACGTACTTCACTAGTAACCGATTAACAAGATCTACGTGGATAAATACTATATTTGTCAAAACGAAGGGGTCAAGCCCGATGAGTAACAGTCAAAACGGATTAAGCGTAGTTTAAACGAGTCAAAATAATAATTAACTATCTAAAAATACATTTATTAGACGTTTCATTATATGCCCAGCTGGGTAATCCCATGTGGTTTGGTTGGGCCGGTCTCCGGTTCGATCCCCGGTTGTGGCATTATGGGGGGGTGGTCCCAATGATAGATCTTATCCTACCGAGGCATGGTGCGGTCTTGAGGGCAACCCGGTTTTACCCAGCGAGTCTCTCGTGTGGGGGCAGTATGGTTTCCGGGCGGAAGTCAGCTTGCGCGGCGGCCGGGGCCCGATCGAACATCGCGTCCGAGAGTGCGGGGCTGACGGGGGAATGTCTTCGACGTGAACCCGGTGACCAATAGGTCCTGTACATAGAAAGTCACCTTCCAAAAAAAACTAAAGATGCGAAATTTACTATTTGAGGAAGGAAAGATATTGTCTCACTTAACTAGGCTTGAAGTTTAACGTTCAAGTATCCGTTTACCTACTTCACTAGTGTCCGGTTAACAAGATTTGTCAAAATGGACTAGGTCAAGTTGGATAAGTAATAGTCAAAGCAGGAAACTTATAAATAAGACCATACTCCTAAATCCCAATGTTTTATGAATTGTCAATCATTTAGATGACTTGGAAAGATGAAGAAAGAAAGATATTCGTGTGTTCATTAAACTACATTAATCATAAATACTTAACATTGTGTTTGTTTTACGGTATAAATTTGACATTCTCGCCCCTAACAAAATGAAGCATGTTTTTGTTTGAACAATAAATTTGAATTACTAACAGACCATTGGACTATCATCATCGAAAAAAATAAGCGTGTGACAACTTTGTTTTGAGAAAATGTATCAACTAAAACCTACAACCATTTGATATTTAACCCATGGAAATTCACAAATAGACAAACTTCCCCCTCTCAAAGATTTGGGCCACAATGTGTCCTAAGTTACTATTATTTTGTCACTTCCCTTTCATGGGCCATCATGTAGTCCATATTCATTTCTAAAAAATCATATTGTCATGTAGTCCATTTTCATTTCTAAAAATCATATTGTCGGTTTTTGTTGGTTATTGCTGGTCCTCAAATTTATAACTTCGTGTGATTGGTCACTAATTACCTCTAGGCCTTCTTGGGTGGTCATGAAACCAAGTGTATGATGTTCCATTATCATAAGGTTTAGGGTTCCCTTACATATGGACTTCCAATTTCCAAAGCTTCCTTATCATGAAAATCATAACAGTGAACAGTCTTCCTCATCAAACTGGTTATGTTTAATGGGCCTACCCTTGTCATAGACTCATAGGGGCCTGACAGGCCCACCACACCTATACTCATGATCCATTACATCACCATCTTTCACACCTTGAAGTCTTAGAAGTTAGAAGTTAGAACTAGGAATTTTGGTTCAAGATGAAATTTGGGTTTTTTAAAAGTACTATTCGAATAATGAACACCCCTTACGACATTGTAGTCTTTGTTTTGTTTTGTTTTTTACGTTTTTGAGCTTGGTCCTTGTTAAAATTGTTATTTCGCCCTCGCAACTACCATTACCATTATAACACTTTGGTACCATTAGGCTACATGCCCTTTTGGTAACTGGTTATTTGTTAATCACTTGAAGTTGATAAATAAGATGATCACTTACAAACCTCACATCAACACCTTTCTATATATATTAATTTTGTTCCACAAGTCTAAGGTAACAATACCTTCAAAGATACCAAGAACCCTCGAAACGTCAACCTGATCGACTCAGTATAAACATCAACGTCATGACAACTCAGCAATCACAACTATGTACCTATTAGTATCACCATTAAAACTTAGTGGTTGGCCTTGTTGCTCACTTATTGACAATTATATAATAAAACGTAACGGTAAAAAAAAGCTACTTTTGTATAACGTATAATTTATATTGCATAATGTATACATAAATATTGGTTAACTTAAATGAAACCAAAAAAAATACTTAAACACGATTAAAATTGTGCGTGTTATTTTATATGATTCTTATAAATACAAGAATTTACTTAGGTTTGTTTAATAATCATATAACCCTTGGGCTTTTAGAGCCCAATTTTATATGATGTACACTGTCTTATTAATTACAAGAATTTACTTAGGTTTGTTTAATGATCACACAACCCTTGGGCTTTTAGAGCCCAATAAGGCTATGGAAATCAAACAGACATGATAACGGCAGTGTACTGGCTAATCATCAATTGGATCGGATGGGTTGGACAGGTATCCTAATTTATTTTTTTGTTATGTCCATCCTTTAAAAAAAATCACTTTAAAAGTTATTAAATTCTACCCTATAAAAATCATTATTTAAAAAATATTATTTTATAAGATAAGATTCTCATATCGCTAGAATGCCTACATAAATTATTTTAATTTTTTTAAAAGATAACCGTATCAGCGTAGGTCTAAATAATGTAGACTTAATCTACAATTGGTGTTTTTCCTAAAAGTCTAAGACCATGTGTAGTGGGGCGTTTTTTTTTTTTTTTTTAATTCAAAAATAACGCCCAAAAACGCCCCCCTCCCATTACATAGGGCGTTTTTGGCTTTTTTTTTTTTTTGAAAAAAAATGAATTTGGCCCCCCTTCTCCCTTGTCCAATCATCTTTCAGCCCCCTTCTCCTTATCCAATAAGATTTTTTCTATGTTTTTTCTTTATTTTATTTAATGCCCCAATAATGCCCCATCCCCACTACACCCATTTTAGAAAACGCCCAATAATGCCCCTTTGCTGACTGGACCGCCACATGGCGTAAAATGCCCTAGGGTGGGGGCATTATCTTCCCCTTCCACTACACATGGTCTAATAAGCCTTATGAACCATTAGTTTTGAATGAATGGGCTTGATTAGTGGTATTTTTGTAAACTGTGTTTAACTTTTAATGATTGATTTAATGACATATGGATATAAATGCAATTTCGGTGTGTCTTAAATTCAGAAACTCATATGTAAGTTCCCCTCATCTTTTTTAAACGTCAATAACTTTTTAATACGTAATTGTTTTTTTAATTACAAACGTTTTTTATCTTTAGTATGAGTACCATATTAAATATATTTCAACTAAATGTTTTTAATCCATGGTGTTTTTGGTTCTGTTTATCCGATTGTGTTTTATTTCTATAAAAATAAGATCCAGAGATTATATGAGAATACAAATTTTGAAAAACAAAAGTAAAGGTTTGAATTGTATTTATCTAAACATTTGAGGATAACAAGTAAACATAATGTAAAAGAGGGTACGTTTAGCAACACAACACCCAATCTTATCAAAAATAATATATATATATATATATAGGTAAAGAGTATGGTACAAATATTGGCATAAAAAAAACTCTAAAGTAAACAGAAAACGATATCCAACTAAAAGTATATACTGAATAAAAACTCTAAAGTAAACAGAAAAAGATATACAACTAAGTTTAACACCTCTAAAATAATTATGGGGGTAAAAAGAACACAAAAAAAAAAGTAGATTTTAACATGGGCCAAGCAGTCCAGCTATTCTTCAATACAGGTTTCAAAGCCCAAACACTTTAGATTATCCAATGGACCAATACCCATCTAGCCTCCAGGTCATAAACTTGTTGTTACAAGTTCTATCTATCACATGACAATTCCTTTTTTTCAACTTGATAAACTTTAAAATTTATTATTTGCATCTACTGAAATATAATAATAGCTATAGACTTTAATATTAAGAACTATGATACGTGTGTATACATTATGGTAGCGAGATAAGTTTAGTGTTGCATGTAATCTTAATTTATCAAAATGATTTTAAGTCCAAAAGGTTGTAAATAGATCTTTAGAATTAGTTATAGAAAAATGATAAAACGAATCCAATATATTGTTCAACATGATCTTGATGGATCGAAAACATAAAATTGAATTATTATACACATCCCAAATAAATAAATAAATAAATAAATAAATATAGTGAAATGGGTTTGCCAGTACAGATATGAATTTAGGACGGGCAAAATTGATCTTATTTAACTGGTCAAATATGACGTGATTAATACAAGTATCAAACATAAATACTACTCGTTTAACTACTTTATACCTCATATCTATAACGCAATTGAATGCATTATGTATCAAAAAGGATAAATGACGGAGCATAGCCTCCTAATTTCAATTATTTTTAAAAAAGTATAAAATCACATAATATATTTTTTCTTAAACATGTCTTATGTTGTCTTAAACATGAAGTCATAGTTTGTTATTGAACTTCTTATTACTTTTTTATTAACGGTAAAAGTAATAACATAAAAATGACAAATGTATACGCGAAGTGTTTATTACATAATTTTTTTATTTATTTATTTTTTTTAGATAAAGTTTTTTTTTTTTTTTTTTACCAAGTTATATCATAAAATAAGTTTACCCAATAACAACCCACAATTTTCACACGGGTAATTCCGTTTCTTACTTTCACTCCCTCATCATCTCAATCTGATTCCAGTTTATGCTATGTGTTACATGATCTTCTTCCCTTCGATTATGTTTTTATTCACAGTCTGTTTTACCTACACAAGTTTCGTATCCAATTATCTCCCCCAAGTTACCTCTCAATTCAATTATTTGAAAGAATAACAAAACCCTAATTTTTTAATTTCAGTTGTAGTTAGGTCTCACATTGCTTCTGAATTCAAGGCATTAAAGTTGCCTAAGTTTACAGATTAAAACGTACATAATCTGGTTGCAAGTGTGAGTTGAAGCATAATCTGGTGATTGTTGTTTTATGGTACGCAAGGTGTTCGACGAAATGCCTAGGTGATTTCTTCGGGGTTTTTTAGCGTAGCGGTTCAATTACTCTTTGACCCATCAGCTGCGATTCCTTTTGGGTTGGGTTTTCTTTATTGGTGGTGGCGTACGCGACATTATCTAAGTGTCGACTCCGCTTACTTATTATGGTTGGTTCTAATGGTAGCGGTTTCTGGCCTTGTCCTTTCCGACGGTTTCATTGTTGCCCCAATGGCTTGGTGGGGGCTAAGGGATTCCCAAGGTTAATGGCACATATCAAGAGTCACCATTTGGGCTCAGACGAGAGGAAAGATTCTTTGAGATGTGCAATTGCTGGCAATCTTAATCTTTTTACCTCTGTTTGTGAAGCTTTGAGGGTGTCCGGACAATGGTTATGTGGTGAGTGTATGCGCCCTCATGCTTTCAGTCGGGCATGCCACCATGAGGATGAGGTTATTCGGTTTGTGCCAGGTGAGAGAGATGAACAGGGTTTTATTGTTGGCATCACTAGACCCGGTGTTGAAAATGTTGATTGTTGATACCTCGTCGGAAGAGTTGGGTGTAGATATTGCTTTGCTTGACTGTGTTTTCTCTCTCCCCATCAAGACTGTTAAGAGTATCCCCCTTAGTTGTCGTATGGCATTTGCCCAAGTCTTAACTGCAGCTTTGGACAAGGTGGTTGCTATGCCTGATTCTGTTGAGGATGGGTTCGACTTTTGATATTACCACGTTGCACCTTGCGGGTGTTCAAGCCTGTTGGTCGTCAGGACAAGAGGTCGGGCAATAGGAAGACGGGCCAATGCCTTAGCATCCAGCGGTCTTTGGCTCAGTGGGGTGATCGTGAGGGTTTTGCCACTCTTGTCCAATCGTTGTTTGATCAACCCGCGAGGGGGGTTACAGATGGAATCAAAAAGGGCACTGAGGATGATAATGAGTGTGGGGGGACCAATGTGAAACAATGTTTACGTAAGGTTGCTGATGGTCATTTCACTGCAGCGGTTAAGGTTTTATGCTCCTCGGGGGTCGCCCCTCTCAATAAGAATACTCTGGAGGCTTTAGTGGCTAAGCACCCATGTATGCCCCCTCCTTCCATGCCTGCCTCCTTGCCTTCTGAGTCTCCTCTTGTGGTGGAGTCCGATTGTGTGCTCGGGTGTATTAAATCTTTCCCCAAAGGTACGTCATGCGGGAGAGACGGCTTAAGGGCCCAACATCTTTTAGATGCTTTTTGTGGGGAGGGGTCTGTGATTGCTGATAGCCTGCTTAGGGCTACTTCAGCTATGGTTAATTTGTGCTTGGGGGGAGGTGCCCGAGGAGTCTGGCGGAGTTTGTTGCTTCTACTCCTCTTACACCTCCTTTCAAACCGGATAATAGGATTAGGCCTATCGCTGTTGGGTCGATTTGGAGGAGGGTGATCTCCAAAGTGGCCATGAAAGGTGTTGGGAAGGAGATTTTCAAATACCTTGGCGATTTCCAGTTTGGGGTAGGGATTCCATGTGGGGCAGAGGCCGTTCTTCATAGTGCGAACAGGTTCCTTAATGAATACCACCAAGATGGGTCTCTTGCTATGCTTACTGTTGATTTTTCGAACGCTTTTAATTTGGTTGATAGGACAGCCCTACTGTACGAGGTAAGGAAAATGTGTCCTTCTATTTCTACGTGGGTCGGTTTTTTATATGGTCAACCAGCTAGATTATATGTGGGGGATGAGTATATTTGGTCTACTACTGGCGTTCAGCAGGGGGACCCCTTGGGGCCCCTCCTTTTTGCCCTTGTTCTACACCCCCTTGTTCACCGAATAAGGGATCGCGGCAAACTTCTATTTCACGCCTGGTACCTAGATGACGGAACGCTTACTGGAGATGTCACCCAAGTGGCTAATGCTTTAGATATCATCAGAGCCGAGAGTCCTTCCTTAGGGCTTCAACTTAATATAAAGAAAACTGAAGTTTTATGGCCAACCTGCAATGGTGTAAAGGTTCTGGAGGGCTTATTCCCTCGGGGGATTGGGAGGCCGGTACTGGGTGTGAAACTCCTAGGGGGTGCCGTTAGTCGTGATGCAGAGTTTATTAGTGGTATGGCTCTTAAAAGAGCGAACTGTGCAGTCGAGCTGATGAGGTGCCTTAAACGCCTACGGGACCCTCAGAGCGAGCTCCTCTTGCTTCGTCCTTGTATGAGTGTTGCTAAATTACTGTTTGGTCTTCGTACGTGTCAACCTTCTTTGGTCGGGGGAGCTGTCTCTGTTTTTTATGAAGGCCTCCGGGGAGCATTAGAGGATATTGTTGTTTGTGGGGGTGCCTTTTTTGGAGATCTCCAGTGGAGGTTGGCTTCTCTCCCGACCCGGTTCGGAGGCTTAGGGATTTGTACGGCCGAGGATGCCTCTTCATATGCTTTTGTGGCTTCAAGGGCCCAATCTTGGGGTTTACAAGACCACATACTCCAAGAATGTGGTTGGGATGTTTTAGACTCCGATTACAGGAGTGCGTTGGACCTTTTGCATAGTTCTCTTCCCGACCTTAATATTGGCGGTTTCTACATTAAAGACACCGCCCCTCCTAAATCCCAGAAAATTCTGGCGAATGCCTTATATAGCGAAATTGTCAAGAGGTTTGAAGAGAAGTTTGTTTTATCCCCTCGGCAAAGAGCTGTGTTTGAATGTCTACGTGACCCACATGCTCAGGATTTTCTGTCTGTCGCACCTATTGAAGGCTTGGGGCAACACATGTCAGCTGTGGAATACCGTGCTATCCTTAGATACCGACTGATGATTCCTTTGTTCCCAGTTTACGAGCCATGTCCGGTATGCCGCAAAGCGTGTTTGGATTCTTTCGGCGAGCACGCGATCCACTGTAAAGAGCTACCAGGGTTTAAATATCGGCATGATTGGGTGAGAGATGTGTTATGTGATGTTCTTAAGCGGGCCGGGATCTCTGCCAAAAAGGAGGCTCCAGTAAATTTCCTGACTGGCCCCTTAGAGGGGAGGTCCACTTTACGCCCGGCGGACATCCTTGTGTTTGGATGGGAAGGGGGAAACACGCTTGTGTAGATCTAACTGGAGTCTCCCCCTTGTCGGGTTCAAGGACAAGGGCTTTGTCGTAGGGCAAGCGGTGCTCAAGGCAGAGGCGAGCAAAGTGGCAAAACATGAGAAAGCCAGCCTGGAGAATCAACATGTGTTTGTCCCGTTTGCGTTTGATACCTTTGGTGGTCTCGCTCCTGACGCTGTGCGACTTTTGAATCGGGTTCAAAAAGTCGTTAATAGTAATTCTTCGTCGCTAAAGGTTTCAAACTTTGTATTTAGCAGAATTGGTTTTTCTATTCAAAAGGGGGTGGCGGCGCAACTTGTTGCCCGACTACCTGCCATTGCTTTGTAATTGCCCTTTTTCGTGTGGAATGATATATTACATAACTAGGTTATTCATCCCGTGTGTTACACGGGTTGAGAAAGAAAGAAAATATCAATAAAAGTTATTAATAATATATTAATGTCGCGTGTCATTCTCTCCATTATGAATAACATTGTTAATATTATTCACCATAATAATAATAATATAGTTTAATAATATCTAATATATATTTTTTTAATACTTTAATATCTATTATATTTTTATAATATATATATAATAGCATATGAATGCTTACAACCGTATGCAGGATAATAAAAAAATTTGGTAATTAAATTTGAGGTATCATATAGTACATTCGTTTTTTGTTTCTTTTTTAAAAAACTAATTATATTTTATTTATCAGATGATATATTTTTAAAATAACTAATTCTACTTTCTTTTTCAGATGATATATTTTTTAGATAACTAATTCTATTTTCTTTATCAAATGATATGTTTAATATTTCATATTCTATATATGCACATTTATCCATTGGGAATAGTCCAATGGTGTTGGTGAGTTAGATAAGGCGTATGATAGGTAAAGGTCATGGTTTAATCCCCATGGTCTGCAAGTTTAGCCATTAAAAAATATAATCACATTTAATATTAATGACATTATATCATTTTAAATATTATTCAAGTATAATATTATGTATTTTTTTCTCGGTGTTACAACTATACCATCTTAAAAGAAAATTTCATTCTCGAAATTACTAAATAAAAAATAATTTACATGGCATATGAATAACGAAGACACAAAACCTAAGTTAATAGAGACCGATATATAGTTCACAATACCATACGTCTATAATACTTTACATACATGGAAATATATAAAAATCGGCCATAAAAATATATTGCGTTACTTTATCGAATAGACAAATTATTAAAAAGAAAAACTTGATACAAATTTATTTATCAAAATATATTTTAATATGATAACATTTTAATACATTTTAAAGTCTTATGAATATACGTTTTCAGTTTAATTACATATTTTGTTACTATATCTCTAATTTCTAATTTTTTGGTTAATTATAAAAATATATTATTTAAATTACGTATTTATCTTACCTGTTATGTATTAGAAAATTGAATGTTAATATAATAATAATAATAATAATAATAATAATAATAATAATAAAATTAAAGGAGAAACTGTCATGTGCCATTATTTGGAGTCTTTTATTAGTATTAGATTATAAATAAAATAAGTTACGAAGAAAATTGTTTCTAGTTCGTCCGATCACTTTGATCATGAAAGGGCAAATATGAACGAACAATCGTGATTCATCTTAGATCCCATATAATTATTTTTAAAATATTTATAACCCGTTGGAACGCCCGCTTCAATAATCCAATTCTTTCTAATTTTAATTATCAATATCTAATCTAATCTAACTACTATAATAAAAGAAACCAACTTTTGAACACATGTCATTGAAGGTATCCTTAAATTTATATTTATCTTATATTAACTAAATAAATAATAAATTAATATTAAATCTTATCATACTTTAATAAAATATTATCCTCAAATCTAAATTGTTAATTTAATATATTTTTAAAACAAATACATTTCTTATCTACTAATCTTATATTAAATTAAATATATAAATAATTGAAGAAACACTAGATAAATGGTCGGAACCGAGATATTTAGGGGGTTTGAATCCGCATAAAAAGGTTAGCTCTCACTCGATTTGATTCAGTTGCAGCTGATCTTCTTCTCCGAAGCTCTGCAAAAAAGAGCACCGTTAGCCTCGCCAAGGGGAGAAGAGGGTTCTCTCCTTGACCCGACTCCGGTGTGAGAATAAGTATTGATAATGAAGAAGAAGATGTGTTTGAATAGTGTGAGTAATCTGAATTCATACCTGGGTTGCTTCTCATATTTATAGCCGGGAGTCGTTTGGGCGGGAAAACCCGTTAATGAAAAGTTAACGGAAGATGCTAACCCCGTAAGCGGTTACATTTCCTTCCGTTTAAGTTCTTTGATCCGACGTGAGAGCACACGGATCGTGGTCTTGATCGAAGGCTGGGGACTTGCCACGTGTAATGTGATCAAGTGGAGATCACTCTCCAATTGCATGCCTTCGTTGTGATTTCAGGGGTGCCTGTGGTAATGACACGTGTCCAGACGGTTATAACCGTCTGGGTGGTGCACGATTGTATTCCTTCTGGAAGATTACTGCTGTAATCTGGTGTGACACCTTACCATGTGGAAACAGATGAATAAATCTCAAGTCTGAGTAAAATAATATCCAAGTCTGGATATTTGGGCGGAAGTATTAATCTCAGGATTTTCATCCTTTGCTAATGGGAGAAGGCGCAAGGATTTATGTTCTCCTTTGTGCGCGCGATTATAGATTGCTGATTACTTTCCTCCTTTTGAAAAACCAGTGCGCGGCCGCGCAAGGTTAAAAGGTGAAAAGGCAAAGTTATGGTATGGTCCCAAATACTTATTACGAGGTTTTTGGGACCTTACCCCTTCAAGTCCCCCCAGTCTAGTGTTGTACTTATGCAAATAAGTGGAGCACTGGACTTATGAGAGGGAAATGCTTCTGGGCGCGAGAAATAAGAAAACTTCTGGACGAAGATTCGTTTTGATCTTTGTGAAGATTTTTTTTTTTTTTTGAAAATCTTTGACTTTTAATGAGACTGGTACAGTAAATTGAGTGACAACCTGTCGTTGTCAGTTGTTTTTTACTGTCCGTGTATTATACGCGCGCGTGTAAACGCGTGTGTGTCTGACATTTACTTTTCCTGCTGCTTGGGGAACTGTGATACCCGGAAAAGTTGCTGTGACGGTTACCGATGCTATTTATTGCGATGAGTATATATAACGTTTGGGTAACCTCCTCTGTGTAATCATTGTTTTGTTGAAAAGCTTTTCATTCCTTTTTCCCTTAGAAGAAAAAATTCCATCATTCATCCTCTTATGTCAATCGGAGAACATCAAGAAGATCTTGTTGAAGAGATGTCGACTGAACTTCCACCGTTGAAGTGGCCTAGAGCATCCTTTGATGGTTTGATTCGGAATCTCAAATTCCCGGAAAACTGGGGAGCTCTATATCCTGAAGAGGGGCAGACAGCGGCGGATGCTCCGGCTGGGTATATTACCCTCTTTTGGGATTTTTTCTGTGATGGTAACTTTCGTTTGCCTGTTACTAGATTTTTCCTTGAAATCCTTGGGTTTTACAACCTGCATATCTCCCAACTTCACCCTATTGGCATGGTTAGGGTTCGACAATTCGAATTCGTATGTCGGACAATGCATGTGGAGCCAACCGTTCCCCGATTTAGGGTTTTTCATCAGATGCATTGTACCCAAGGATTTTATTCATTCGTTCAGAGGGTTTCTGCTAAGAAGATTCTGCATCAACCCCCAAAATCTTTTCATGATTGGAAGCAAAAATTCTTTTTCATCAAGGCCGAAGTAATTCCTGTGAGGATGGTTCTTAGGGGGAAAGAAGATATTCCGATCGAAACCCTTCAGACTCCGGTTGATGAAAACTGGTATCAGGATTTGAAGGATGTGCCCAATATTGCATTGCCGGAAAAAGCTCTTGTCGGAGCCGGCATGAGTTTAAATTGGAAGATGGAGCGTGATGACAAACCCGTATACACGGAGGATGGTCATAGTAAGTTTGGGGCTTTTTCTCTTTTCCACCTTCTTTTTTTTTTTTTTTGACCTGCTCGCTCTTCAAATGTAGTTGTTTCTCTGTATGTTGTTGCCTTC
The DNA here is from genome assembly GCA_030545235.1 of Helianthus tuberosus. Lineage (NCBI taxonomy): Eukaryota > Viridiplantae > Streptophyta > Magnoliopsida > Asterales > Asteraceae > Helianthus > Helianthus tuberosus. The sequence goes on along the minus strand of JARYGA010009111.1, from coordinate 31,081 downwards.
AAGAGGGAAGGCGGGAGAATGGGTACTATCAAGAAGAAGCCTGAAGAGGAGCTTTGGTATCATCGTATTGTGAGAAATTTTGTTCTTCCGCGGGATGCGGACCTATCTGTTCAACCAGCTGCTGGTGCTGGTAAGTTATATCTGTTTTTCCTTTCCTTTTTGCTTTTGTGGGTAAGTTTTTGCCTTGCGCTTTTGTAGGTGAGTTGTTGAATTTGGGCGTAGGCCCTGAAAAGAAAAAACGCGCAACTGCTTCTACTTCCGCGCCGAAGAGAAGTGAGGCTGTTAAAGTTCAACCTTTGAAGGCGAAGAATGTTGGAGAGAAGAAAGGTACGCGTCGTTCCTCTGTCTCCAGGTGTGATTATGTGGTGGTTTCTGACTCTTTGGAGGGTCTTACTCCTGTAGTGACTATGCGGGAACCGAAGCCTGAACCAAGGGATTCTGCTGATATTCCCCCTTCCAACCCGAATGAGCCCATCGATTTGGATTCTAGTCCCGAACATTTGGTTCATAGGAAGGTTGGTAAAAGAAAGCAAACTGATACTGATGCGGAGGGCCAACCTCCTAAGAAGGTGCAGAGGAAGAAAATTACCAGAAAAGGGAATCTTGATGCTTTTGTTTCAGAGTCTGTTCCTGGTAAGTGTTGTTTTCCCTTGCTTTCTTTATGCGCGCTAAATTTTTACGGATTTCTGTTGTTTGTCCAGAGGTTCCTGTTTCCCCTATTCCCACAGAACTGCCAACTGTGGTAAATGAAGAACTTCCCTCTTCCTCTCCGCACGCTCCTGCTGCTGACCAGTTAGAGCCTACAGATGTTGCTGGTGATGATGTAGAGGAGGCTGTTGAGGCTGAGAAGCCTGTTAGTGTTGAAGAAGTTGTTGACCCGGGTGTGGTGGATGGTGCTGATAACCCACCAACCCCTGAAGCTGTTGCTCAAGATTTGGGGAACGAACCTTTTGTTGAAAAAACTTCTACTCCTTCCCCTGAACCGTCTGACGTCATGCCGGAGCGTGTTGAAAAGGTGACAGTTGAAGGGTTAGACCCGTCTGCTGGTGTTGGTAAACATTCTCCGATTCGTCCAGAAGAGACCTTGGGAGATTACTACTATCGGACCTATACAGAGAAAGATGCTGCTGATCCTCACGCTCCCGTTTGGAATTTAAAGAAAGGCGATACTTTTTCAGATTGGCATGTGTGCCAAGATTGGTTGCAGGGGATACTTCCTCCTGGAGAAATCAAGTTTCAGGAAGGTCGTTCTTATGAGCAGACCTATCAGTCTTATCTTGCAGAAACTGCTTCTCATGTCTCTACCACTCACCGCATAGTTCGTGAGTGGTACAGTATGCATAAGGAGCAGGAATCCTTTATGGCTTCTCAGAAGAAATTTGCTAAAGATGAGAGACGTCTGGCTCAATTGATGGCTAAATTAGAAGCTGATCAGGCCAGGTTTGAGACTGAACGCAAGACTGAGGAATGGTCTGTTGCTGGTTGGAGAAGAAAAGCGGAAGCTGAAGCTGCTCTCCTTTCCGAAGAACGCAAAAATTGGAGAAAAATTTGTGAAAAAGACAATGCTGAGAAAGCCAACCTTCGCAACATTATTAATAACCTCAAGGCTGAGGTTAACAAATTGAAGAATCAGGATGCGGAGGTAGAAAAATTAAAGAAGGAGAAAGCTGATGTGGAAGCTGCGCTTGCGGAGGCGCGTTCTCATAGGGAACGCAGTGAGCAACGGGAGGTACAAGCTTTCGCCACTCTTGCCCTTAGAGATAAAGAGTTAGAGGAACTTACTGCTTTGGTTTCTGACCAGGAACAACTAAAGAAGGATCTGGAGCTTGCGCATTCCGAGAACACTGAAACCTCCCGCCGTTTGACTGAGGTTGAAGAGAAGCTAGAGAATTCAGAAACGGCGCGGGTTACAGCGGAAAGCGAGCTTGAACCTTTAAAGAATGATATGGCCTGGTTGAAAGATCGCGGGATTGCTTGTGTAAGTTTCTTTTCTCCTTTTTTGTTGTGGGACTATATATGCGCTTTTTTTTTATACTCGTTTTTGCTTGATTTCATAGGTTGCTGAATCCGTGTTAAACTTTGAAGAGCTGGATAAAACTGTTGCTAATCTAATGGTTGCTGCGCGACGAGATGGGTATGCGCAAGGTTATGCGGAATGTTCCCAGCATGTGAAAAGTGCATTGAAGGTTAACTGGGATGAAAGCAAATCTGCAACTTTTGGCGTAAATACTGCTGCCGCACTTGCTTCTATGAAAACAGAGTTTAACAATTTGCAACTTCCAGTCATGGAACTGATAAATGTGGCGCTGCAATCGGACGATCACGTGGCGCAACTTAAAGAAATCTTTCCGGATGGGGGTGAAGATTTAGAGTAGTACGAAATTGTATTGAACAATTTTTATGCGGGATGTAAATCCCTGTTTTGATGGTGCGCTGCTGCGCAAGTATTTTAAACACTGCCGTGTTTAAAAAATCTTTAGGGCGTATATGTACGCTGAAAACAATATGTTTCTATTTGTTTTGTTTAATGACTTTACAATATTTTGCATGAGTACAATTGCTTTTATTGAGTAAGGCGAATGAAGTTGGTATAAAGCTCATGTGTGAACTTATGGTCGTTTGTGACGTGATCACTGACCGCGCATGGAGTTTGTTTTATACTACCATAATGTTTTTGCGCTTACTAAAAAGAAATTGCATGCACTTTGTAAACACAAAAAATAATAGAAACTTTGTAATTTTATTCATGGATAGAGCACAGAGGCTTTACAAAGTTTTTCTAATAATTATATGGAACTTAACTTACTCTCTGATAGTTCCGCCATATTTGATGGGTCATGTCTTTCTGCGGGAAACTTATAGAGTCGTCACTTAGGTTTTGGCCCGTTTGCTTGAGCCTTCTTCTCCCCGGGTTATCTGTTTAATCTCTTTACGCATATTTTGGAGTAAATGCGTGAGTTCACCGTTCTTGAGGGCTTTCTCTATTTCTGTGCGCAGAGATATGCAGTTGTTAGTGGTATGCCCGTTGTCTTTATGATGATCGCAGTATTGCGCCGGGTCTTGTCCACGTTTACTCTTCATTGGAATCGGAGGTTTGAATTGATAATCCTCAGTACTTAGAACCTCCGCCGGGGTCTTTGTTAGGGGAGTCCACTGCCTCTCCCTATTTTCTTGTTTATTCTCCCTTTGTGCAGAGAGGTTGTTGATTGTTGTGCGGGCATCTTCAGAGGAACGACTTCCTGATGACTCGCGCCATGACTTTTTGAACCTTCTTTCACCAGTTAAGCTTAAATCCGCGGGCCTGTTGTGCGGTGGTGGTGGCCTGTTTGTTGTGAGGTTTTTCTCAGTTTGCGCATAAACTTTGGCCGCCGCCATTATCTTCTCCCAACTTGTTGGAAGGCCCTCTGTTCCGGATAAGACTTTAACCATGTCATCACACCTAACCGCGTACTTGAACTGAGCACGGATTAATTGTTCATGAACACCGCCAATTTCCAACACTTCCTTATTGTATCTAGTGATGAAATCCTCTAGATTTTCGTCATCACGACGCCATATGTTCATGACGTCGGAAGTGTCTCTAATAGAACGTCGTTGCTGGCTGAAGTGTGTTAAAAACTTGTTACACAGGTCTTTCCATGATTCAATCTGTCCAGTTGGTAGGTTATCAAACCAGATTCGCGCTGGGCCAGTTAATGTTTGTACAAACAAATGACACCATAGCGGAAGGGTCCAACCTCCAACCAAACCCGCGCTGGTAAACACTCTCAGATGATCATCGGGGTCTGTCAACCCAATGAACTTCCCTATGTTGGATGGTAATTTTGCCTTCTCCAATGGAGCTAGAGCTATCTCCAGTATGAACTTCGAGTTTTCCGCTGCTTCTGCAGGGCGGTAAACTAAGTCATAGTTGTGCTCTGCCTCAGGGTTATAAACCGCTCGAGGCCTGCATTTGTTATAGTTTGGCTGCAGTCTGTTGAATACACTGGTGTTTGTACTCAAACGATATGTTTGATCGGATTCATCGGTGTGAGTGTCCCGTTGGGAACCCAACCTATCATGGACCGATTGTCTTCGACGAGGGTGTGGTTCACCATGGTGTTGCCTCTGGTAACCGCCTGTCTGAGTGTATTCTCGTTGTGACGTAGATCTGGCATGAACTTCTGTATCTTCATAAGTTGATTCTTCCCGTTGGGAGGTATGAGCCCGAGATCCCGGTCTCCGTGACTGAGTCAGGGGAGCAGTTTGGGCACACAGCTGTGTGTATACTGCGTTTAATGCCCCTTGAGACCGGACATACCATGATATCGGAGTTTCTCCTGGTGGTAAAATTGATTGAGCAGGGTTTGCTGGTAACACTCCTGGAGTGACAGGATCGTTTGCTCGATTGGATTGAACCTCGTTATCGTCCGAGGCCTCTTCTACGATTCCTTCTACTTGTAAATTGTTTCCGACGTTTGGTCGAGGACCTACTTGTCGGTGAGATGATGAATTTTCTGCCATACAGAAGTTGAAATTGAAAGGAACTGAATCGAAACGAGATGAAAACTAAAAAAAAAAAGAGGAATCGGTGGGCGCTGATGTGCGATAAAGTGTTATATATATTAGGTGTATATTTTAAGCCCTTTTTAACACTTATTTTAGCCAAGTTTTAAATTTATAAAACACGATATTTCACTAACACTAAACACACATATGGGCAAGTGCACCCATCGTTGAGTGTAGTATAGCGTTGGTAAGATACCGAGGTCGTCCAAGGACACAAGAGCTTTTAGTACCGGTTTATCCTCAACGTCTAATCAAAACAAAAAGTTTAGAAAAATGTTTTAAACTAAGAAAATTAAAAACTAACTAAAATGCTGAAAATAAAAATAAAAGAAAAACAGATAGACAAGATGAATCACTTGGTTCCGACTCGTATCTAGTATAACCTTTGATTATTTCCGCACTTTTGCACATAATTAAGAGATTATCTTAGTTATTGTAGTAGGCCCCTCTTTTGAAGGTGACGTTACCCTCACCCCAGTAGTTTGAGTCAGCAGGGATACAATCCTAAAAGGGTGGATTATTGGAAGATAATGAATTAAGTTATTAATGCAGTATTGTGGTAGGCCCCGCTTTTGGCGGTGACGTTACCCTCGGCTAAGTAGTCTGAGTCAGCAGGGATACAGTCCTAAATAGCCGGGTTATAGTATTAATAGTAGTTAACTTATGAGGGGATCAAAGAGTTTGGACCCCCGCCATCCAATACCGTGAAGTATTGAAGGAGGTCCTACTAAATTTGACCCAGGTCCATTGCAGGACCTCTAAACGCTGAACAATGGCAAGACCTTTACCAAACCGTTCCCTTAACCCCCTACCAGGTAGCCAACATATCTCCATATAGACCGTGGAGATATGAATGGTGAAAATCCTTTATTTTATATAGACAGTAAAATAATGCCAAGACACCACGGACAAACGATAAGGAAAGATCACCTTCAACATAAGTAACTAGTTATTAAAGTCATTAATACAAAACCAAATAAAAAGTGCAAAAGATTAGAAATAAAAAGTATTATACTAGACACTTTGTCTTCACCAAGTGATGTAAGAGACTTAGGCAAACATGGCCTTGATTGTCAAGAACTCTTACGATCAATCTTGGATCCCGAGACGACTCACACACTCTACGATGGACAATGGATGATGATGGTGTTGTGATGGTGGTGGGTGGTGGATGAAGTGTGAGAGAGGTGGTGTGCCAAGGGATGAGATGAAATGAATCCAAGCACTCCTATTTATAGGCTAAACAGAGAGCTGGACACGGCCCCGTGTCCGCTGGGCACGGCCCCGTGTCCGTCTCGTCTGACAATCTCTCTCCTCATTAATTGTAATTCGCAATTACAATAAATGCGCCTGCTGTACTTTCGACACGCCCCCGTGTCCGCTGAGCACGGCCCCGTGATGGGAAATAGAAGCTTCTATAGATTTGTCTTTTATGCTGCTTCTTGGGCACGGCCCCGTGCTGGCTGAGCACGGGGCGTGTTCAGTCTTCTGATTTCTCTAATTTGCTTTGGAAGGTGCCGTTGAGGGGTCGGGCAGTCCACTAATGTTCCTTTTCTTGTATTTATGTTGGATTTAGCTGTCTTTTTGCTTCTTTTGCGTTTTTGAGCTCATTTAATCCTGAAAATACAAAAGGAAGACAAAAACACTCTTTTTCCAATATTAGTACTTAAAAAGGGTTAGTTTTATGCCTCATTTGATGTAATTTATATGTTGCATTTTACACACATCAGGCGCCAATGAAGAAACACTAGATAAATGGTCGGAACCGAGATATCTAGGGGGTTTGAATCCGCATAAAAAGGTTAGCTCTCACTCAATTTGATTCAGTTGCAGCTGATCTTCTTCTCCGAAGCTCTGCAAAAAAAGTGCACCGTTAGCCTCGCCAAGGGGAGAAGAGGGTTCTCTCCTTTACCCGACTCCGGTGTGAGAATAAGTATTGATAATGAAGAAGAAGATGTGTTTGAATAGTGTGAGTAATCTGAATTCATACCTGGGTTGCTTCTCATATTTATAGCCGGGAGTCGTTTGGGCTGGAAAACCCGTTAATGAAAAGTTAACGGAAGATGCTAACCCCGTAAGCGGTTACATTTCCTTCCGTTTAAGTTCTTTGATCCGACGTGAGAGCACACGGATCGTGGTCTTGATCGAAGGCTGGGGACTTGCCACGTGTAATGTGATCAAGTGGAGATCACTATCCAATTGCATGCCTTCGTTGTGATTTCAGGGGTGCCTGTGGTAATGACACGTGTCCAGACGGTTATAACCGTCTGGGTGGTGCACGATTGTATTCCTTCTGGAAGATTACTGTTGTAATCTGGCGTGACACCTTACCATGTGGAAACAGATGAATAAATCCCAAGTCTGGGTAAAATAATATCCAAGTCTGGATATTTGGGCGGAAGTATTAATCTCAGGATTTTCATCCTTTGCTAATGGGAGAAGGCGCAAGGATTTATATTCTCCTTTGGGCGCGCGATTATAGATTGCTGATTACTTTCCTCCTTTTGCAAGACCAGTGCGCGGCCGCGCAAGGTTAAAAGGTGAAAAGGTAAAGTTATGGTATGGTCCCAAATACTTATTACGAGGTTTTTGGGACCTTACCCCTTCAAGTCCCCCCAGTCTAGTGTTGTACTTATGCAAATAAGTGGAGCACTGGACTTATGAGAGGGAAATGCTTCTGGGCGCGAGAAATAAGAAAACTTCTGGAGGAAGATTCGTTTTGATCTTTGTGAAGATTTTTTTTTTTTGAAAATCTTTGACTTTTAATGAGACTGGTACAGTAAATTGAGTGACAACCTGTCGTTGTCAGTTGTTTTTTACTGTCCGTGTATTATACGCGCGCGTGTAAACGCGTGTGTGTCTGACATTTACTTTTCCTGCTGCTTGGGGAACTGTGATACCCGGAAAAGTTGCTGTGACGGTTACCGATGCTATTTATTGCGATGAGTATATATAACGTTTGGGTAACCTCCTCTGTGTAATCATTGTTTTGTTGAAAAGCTTTTCATTCCTTTTTCCCTTAGAAGAAAAAATTCCATCATTCATCCTCTTATGTCAATCGGAGAACATCAAGAAGATCTTGTTGAAGAGATGTCGACTGAACTTCCACCGTTGAAGTGTCCTAGAGCATCCTTTGATGGTTTGATTCGGAATCTCAAATTCCCGGAAAACTGGGGAGCTCTATATCCTGAAGAGGGGCAGACAGCGGCGGATGCTCCGGCTGGGTATATTACCCTCTTTTGGGATTTTTTCTGTGATGGTAACTTTCGTTTGCCTGTTACTAGATTTTTCCTTGAAATCCTTGGGTTTTACAACCTGCATATCTCCCAACTTCACCCTATTGGCATGGTTAGGGTTCGACATTTCGAATTCGTATGTCGGACAATGCATGTGGAGCCAACCGTTCCCCGATTTAGGGTTTTTCATCAGATGCATTGTACCCAAGGATTTTATTCATTCGTTCAGAGGGTTTCTGCAAAGAAGATTCTGCATCAACCCCCAAAATCTTTTCATGATTGGAAGCAAAAATTCTTTTTCATCAAGGCCGGAGTAATTCCTGTGAGGATGGTTCTTAGGGGGAAAGAAGATATTCCGATCGAAACCCTTCAGACTCCGGTTGATGAAAACTGGTATCAGGATTTGAAGGATGTGCCCAATATTGCATTGTCGGAAAAAGCTCTTGTCGGAGCCGGCATGAGTTTAAATTGGAAGATGGAGCGTGATGACAAACCCGTATACACGGAGGATGGTCATAGTAAGTTTGGGGCTTTTTCTCTTTTCCACCTTTTTTTTTTTTTTACCTGCTCGCTCTTCAAATGTAGTTGTTTCTCTGTATGTTGTTGCCTTCAAGAGGGAAGGCGGGAGAATGGGTACTATCAAGAAGAAGCCTGAAGAGGAGCTTTGGTATCATCGTATTGTGAGAAATTTTGTTCTTCCGCGGGATGCGGACCTATCTGTTCAACCAGCTGCTGGTGCTGGTAAGTTATATCTGTTTTTCCTTTCCTTTTTGCTTTTGTGGGTAAGTTTTTGCCTTGCGCTTTTGTAGGTGAGTTGTTGAATTTGGGCGTAGGCCCTGAAAAGAAAAAACGCGCAACTGCTTTTACTTCCGCGCCGAAGAGAAGTGAGGCTGTTAAAGTTCAACCTTTGAAGGCGAAGAATGTTGGAGAGAAGAAAGGTACGCGTCGTTCCTCTGTCTCCGGGTGTGATTATGTGGTGGTTTCTGACTCTTTGGAGGGTCTTACTCCTGTAGTGACTATGCGGGAACCAAAGCCTGAACCAAGGGATTCTGCTGATATTCCCCCTTCCAACCCGAATGAGCCCATCAATTTGGATTCTAGTCCCGAACATTTGGTTCATAGGAAGGTTGGTAAAAGAAAGCAAACTGATACTGATGCGGAGGGCCAACCTCCTAAGAAGGTGTAGAGGAAGAAAATTACCAGAAAAGGGAATCTTGATGCTTTTGTTTCAGAGTCTGTTCCTGGTAAGTGTTGTTTTCCCTTGCTTTCTTTATGCGCGCTAAATTTTTACGGATTTCTGTTGTTTGTCCAGAGGTTCCAGTTTCCCCTATTCCCACAGAACTGCCAACTGTGGTAAATGAAGAACTTCCCTCTTCCTCTCCGCGCGCTCCTGCTGCTGACCAGTTAGAGCCTACAGATGTTGCTGGTGATGATGTAGAGGAGGCTGTTGAGGCTGAGAAGCCTGTTAGTGTTGAAGAAGTTATTGACCCGGGTGTGGTGGATGGTGCTGATAACCCACCAACCCCTGAAGCTGTTGCTCAAGATTTGGGGAACGAACCTTTTGTTGAAAAAACTTCTACTCCTTCCCCTGAACCGTCTGACGTCATGCCGGAGCGTGTTGAAAAGGTGACAGTTGAAGGGTTAGACCCGTCTGCTGGTGTTGGTAAACATTCTCCGATTCGTCCAGAAGAGACCTTGGGAGATTACTACTATCGGACCTATACAGAGAAAGATGCTGCTGATCCTCACGCTCCCGTTTGGAATTTAAAGAAAGGCGATACTTTTTCAGATTGGCATGTGTGCCAAGATTGGTTGCAGGGGATACTTCCTCATGGAGAAATCAAGTTTCAGGAAGGTCGTTCTTTTGAGCAGACCTATCAGTCTTATCTTGCAGAAACTGCTTCTCATGTCTCTACCACTCACCGCATAGTTCGTGAGTGGTACAGTATGCATAAGGAGCAGGAATCCTTTATGGCTTCTCAGAAGAAATTTGCCAAAGATGAGAGACGTCTGGCTCAATTGATGGCTAAATTAGAAGCTGATCAGGCCAGGTTTGAGACTGAACGCAAGACTGAGGAATGGTCTGTTGCTGGTTGGAGAAGAAAAGCGGAAGCTGAAGCTGCTCTCCTTTCCGAAGAACGCAAAAATTGGAGAAAAATTTGTGAAAAAGACAATGCTGAGAAAGCCAACCTTCGCAACATTATTAATAACCTCAAGGCTGAGGTTAACAAATTGAAGAATCAGGATGCGGAGGTAGAAAAATTAAAGAAGGAGAAAGCTGATGTGGAAGCTGCGCTTGCGGAGGCGCGTTCTCATAGGGAACGCAGTGAGCAACGGGAGGTACAAGCTTTCGCCACTCTTGCCCTTAGAGATAAAGAGTTAGAGGAACTTACTGCTTTGGTTTCTGACCAGGAACAACTAAAGAAGGATCTGGAGCTTGCGCATTCCGAGAACACTGAAACCTCCCGCCGTTTGACTGAGGTTGAAGAGAAGCTAGAGAATTCAGAAACGGCGCGGGTTACAACGGAAAGCAAGCTAGAACCTTTAAAGAATGATATGGCCTGGTTGAAAGATCGCGGGATTGCTTGTGTAAGTTTCTTTTCTCCTTTTTTGTTGTGGGACTATATATGCGCTTTTTTTTATACTCGTTTTTGCTTGATTTCATAGGTTGCTGAATCCGTGTTAAACTCTGAAGAGCTGGATAAAACTGTTGCTAATCTAATGGTTGCTGCGCGACGAGATGGGTATGCGCAAGGTTATGCGGAATGTTCCCAGCATGTGAAAAGTGCATTGAACAATTTTTATGCGGGATGTAAATCCCTGTTTTGATGGTGCGCTGCTGCGCAAGTATTTTAAACACTGCCGTGTTTAAAAAATCTTTAGGGCGTATCTGTACGCTGAAAACAATATGTTTCTATTTGTTTTGTTTAATGACTTTACAATATTTTGCATGAGTACAATTGCTTTTATTGAGTAAGGCGAATGAAGTTGGTATAAAGCTCATGTGTGAACTTATGGTCGTTTGTGACGTGATCACTGACCGCGCATGGAGTTTGTTTTATACTACCATAATGTTTTTGCGCTTACTAAAAAGAAATTGCATGCACTTTGTAAACACAAAAAATAATAGAAACTTTGTAATTTTATTCATGGATAGAGCACAGAGGCTTTACAAAGTTTTTCTAATAATTATATGGAACTTAACTTACTCTCTGATAGTTCCGCCATATTTGATGGGTCATGTCTTTCTGCGGGAAACTTATAGAGTCGTCACTTAGGTTTTGGCCCGTTTGCTTGAGCCTTCTTCTCCCCGGGTTATCTGTTTAATCTCTTTACGCATATTTTGGAGTAAATGCGTGAGTTCACCGTTCTTGAGGGCTTTCTCTATTTCTGTGCGCAGAGATATGCAGTTGTTAGTGGTATGCCCGTTGTCTTTATGATGATCGCAGTATTGCGCCGGGTCTTGTCCACGTTTACTCTTCATTGGAATCGGAGGTTTGAATTGATAATCCTCAGTACTTAGAACCTCCGCCGGGGTCTTTGTTAGGGGAGTCCACTGCCTCTCCCTATTTTCTTGTTTATTCTCCCTTTGTGCAGAGAGGTTGTTGATTGTTGTGCGGGCATCTTCAGAGGAACGACTTCCTGATGACTCGCGCCATGACTTTTTGAACCTTCTTTCACCAGTTAAGCTTAAATCCGCGGGCCTGTTGTGCGGTGGTGGTGGCCTGTTTGTTGTGAGGTTTTTCTCAGTTTGCGCATAAACTTTGGCCGCCGCCATTATCTTCTCCCAACTTGTTGGAAGGCCCTCTGTTCCGGATAAGACTTTAACCATGTCATCACACCTAACCGCGTACTTGAACTGAGCACGGATTAATTGTTCATGAACACCGCCAATTTCCAACACTTCCTTATTGTATCTAGTGATGAAATCCTCTAGATTTTCGTCATCACGACGCCATATGTTCATGACGTCGGAAGTGTCTCTAATAGAACGCCGTTGCTGGCTGAAGTGTGTTAAAAACTTGTTACGCAGGTCTTTCCATGATTCAATCTGTCCAGTTGGTAGGTTATCAAACCAGATTCGCGCTGGGCCAGTTAATGTTTGTACAAACAAATGACACCATAGCGGAAGGGTCCAACCTCCAACCAAACCCGCGCTGGTAAACACTCTCAGATGATCATCGGGGTCTGTCAACCCATTGAACTTCCCTATGTTGGATGGTAATTTTGCCTTCTCCAATGGAGCTAGAGCTATCTCCAGTATGAACTTCGAGTTTTCCGCTGCTTCTGCAGGGCGGTAAACTAAGTCATAGTTGTGCTCTGCCTCAGGGTTATAAACCGCTCGAGGCCTGCATTTGTTATAGTTTGGCTGCAGTCTGTTGAATACACTGGTGTTTGTACTCAAACGATATGTTTGATCGGATTCATCGGTGTGAGTGTCCCGTTGGGAACCCAACCTATCATGGACCGATTGTCTTCGACGAGGGTGTGGTTCACCATGGTGTTGCCTCTGGTAACCGCCTGTCTGAGTGTATTCTCGTTGTGACGTAGATCTGGCATGAACTTCTGTATCTTCATAAGTTGATTCTTCCCGTTGGGAGGCATGAGCCCGAGATCCCGGTCTCCGTGACTGAGTCAGGGGAGCAGTTTGGGCACACAGCTGTGTGTATACTGCGTTTAATGCCCCTTGAGACCGGACATACCATGATATCGGAGTTTCTCCTGGTGGTAAAATTGATTGAGCAGGGTTTGCTGGTAACACTCCTGGAGTGACAGGATCGTTTGCTCGATTGGATTGAACCTCGTTATCGTCCGAGGCCTCTTCTACGATTCCTTCTACTTGTAAATTGTTTCCGACGTTTGGTCGAGGACCTACTTGTCGGTGAGATGATGAATTTTCTGCCATACTGAAGTTGAAATTGAAAGGAACTGAATCGAAACGAGATGAAAACTAAAAAAAAAAAGAGGAATCGGTGGGCGCCAATGAAGGAACACTAGATAAATGGTCGGAACCGAGATATCTAGGGGGTTTGAATCCGCATAAAAAGGTTAGCTCTCACTCGATTTGATTCAGTTGCAGCTGATCTTCTTCTCCGAAGCTCTGCAAAAAAGTGCACCGTTAGCCTCGCCAAGGGGAGAAGAGGGTTCTCTCCTTGACCCGACTCCGGTGTGAGAATAAGTATTGATAATGAAGAAGAAGATGTGTTTGAATAGTGTGAGTAATCTGAATTCATACCTGGGTTGCTTCTCATATTTATAGCCGGGAGTCGTTTGGGCGGGAAAACCCGTTAATGAAAAGTTAACGGAAGATGCTAACCCCGTAAGCGGTTACATTTCCTTCCGTTTAAGTTCTTTGATCCGACGTGAGAGCACACGGATCGTGGTCTTGATCGAAGGTTGGGGACTTGCCACGTGTAATGTGATCAAGTGGAGATCACTCTCCAATTGCATGCCTTCGTTGTGATTTCAGGGGTGCCTGTGGTAATGACACGTGTCCAGACGGTTATAACCGTCTGGGTGGTGCACGATTGTATTCCTTCTGGAAGATTACTGCTGTAATCTGGTGTGACACCTTACCATGTGGAAACAGATGAATAAATCCCAAGTCTGGGTAAAATAATATCCAAGTCTGGATATTTGGGCGGAAGTATTAATCTCAGGATTTTCATCCTTTGCTAATGGGAGAAGGCGCAAGGATTTGTGTTCTCCTTTGGGCGCGCGATTATAGATTGCTGATTACTTTCCTCCTTTTGCAAGACCAGTGCGCGGCCGCGCAAGGTTAAAAGGTGAAAATGCAAAGTTATGGTATGGTCCCAAATACTTATTACGAGGTTTTTGGGACCTTACCCCTTCAATAATAAATTAATATTAAATGTTATCCTAATTTATTAAAAATATAACTTTTTTTATTATTTGGAATACAAAATTATATTTCTTCAACTCGTGTAAAACGCGGAGTTTTTAAGGATATATATTTTTATTATTTGGTAGATTTTTCAACCCGACTATACACGAGTTTTTTAAAGATACGGCGTTTTTAGTATTTAATATACAAAATTACATTTATTTTGGATATAATTTTTTTTATTATTTGGTAGATTTTTCAACCCGATTATACACGGGTTTTTTAAAGATACGGCGTTTTTAGCATTTAATATACAAAATTACATTTATTTAATCTGTTTAATACACGTGGTTTTTTAAGATATAACTTTTTTTATTATTTGATATATAAAATTACATTTATTTAACATGTACAATATACAAGGTTCATAAAGATATAATTTTTTTATTATTTAGTATATAAAATTACATTTATTCAACTCTTGTAATACACGAGGTTCTAACCTAGTATATCAAATAAAATATTCTATTAATAATTAATCTAGTTACATGTGTATTACTTTTCAAACACAGTGTGTACTTAATATTTTATTATATCTATTGATGTCACATGATAATATAAAATAACTATCTCGTTGTGACATGTTTTAAACACGAATCCAGGACTAATGGCAGACAACTTTTTATGGTTAGGAGTTGGGTTTTGGGGAAGTAATCTCCTACAAATCTTTGGTTGATAATATTATATTGTATAGTTTAAGCATGTGTATCTTATTAATTGTATTGGGATTAAGGTTGCTTTTAATTGGCTCAATCACCTTTTTACCACTTAAATTATATAGAATTAGGGTGAAGGGAGTGGTTACCTATTTGGAATAGGTAAACTCTTCATTCACTTGGCGCTGGTTTACCTAATTGGGTTTAGGTAAACTATTTAAAAAAAAGAAAAATATGTGATTGGTTGAGAAGTAATGGACCCTACCACACACCCATCTATCTCCCCATTCCCTCCCACTCACCGATTTCGCCCCCCATTTCGGTAACATCACGGCGGTAAAAAGGTTGGCGGTGGATGGGGGTTCGGTACCGAGTGGGTTTACCGCCCCACTCCGTCACCCTTAAACTAATTTGTTACCGGTTTTTAATCTTTATTGTTATCTAGTAAATTTCCCCGCGTGTTGCGGCGGGTCTAAATATAAAGTAACTTAAATTTGTACCGTCAAGGCCCGAATCGTTTCTGAACAAAAGTTATGTCAAAACGTAAATAAATTGAAGATGTAGATAAAAATAAGTTCGGTAACGTATTATATTTGACACGACTTATTTGCGAAAAAACTTTATGTCTAACAGCAACTTGAACTTATACCAATACGTAAAAAATGTGTTTTTTACGTTAAAAATTGTACCGTGCGTTGTGATGGCGCCGAAACGTGTTTTTTCTTTAAACCGAAGAAATATTAAAAAAAAGACTAGCAAAACATTAAACAAAAATTACAAGTTACAGAAAGAAGTCCGGGAACTACACCACCATGGCCAAAACAAAATACACGAGTTACAAAAGAAAAAAATATATATATCAAATAGCTACACCTTTAACTAAGACACTGTACATCACTTCGATCTATTTTTAATCACTAAATGAAAGAAGCATAATTTCATCTATGGTTTTTAATGGCTAACAAGTATCCCCTGAAAAGTAATCATAGTTTTAAAATGATCACTTATAATTAATAAAACTTAACTCAAAAATGCTTAATGACCAAAATATTAATAAAACTTAACTCAAGAATGCTTAATATGCTTAATGACCAAATGTAATCATATATAGTTTTGAAATGATGTCAAATTTGTATAAAAGAAACACCTAGGGGTTGAAGTGAAAATGAATAAAAAGATGGCCGGCACGAAGCCACGATCAAAAGAAAACAAGTTTGGGGAGGCAGACGTTCATGTAACAATAAGAAACCGGGTACAATTGGTCGTGTAAAACACGTGAAATGACGGTTTTTGTGTAGTCTATTTTGTTTTCAATATAAAGATTTTAGATATAAATTTGTTTTGCTACTTATATTTGGAACAAACTTCATTGTCATATTGTACACACCACCATAATAATTGAAACAGTTTAGACATACATGTCTTAAACGTGACAAAACATTAGGTAGAGTGATATTGTTGCAATTATTGAGGATTGAATGTTATTGTCAATGAATGTTGAAAATAAGTTTGAACACAATACAAAGTACACATACATTAAATATACTCTTGTTATTTTAAAATCTTATCACACCCTATAACCGGTGAAGATGTAAACTTTTTTTGAAAATTGAACTTCGTTAAAAAAATACACCTCCGACCCAAACGGGCAAAAGGCCTTACAAGCTGACAAACCCCCGACCCAAACGGGCAAAGGGCCACAAATTACAACATATACAATGGATATTTACACCAATCCTTCCATTAAAGACGTAAATATACTTTTATAGTCGTCAAAATTATGACTTCACGACATTTCATTATTCTTCAGAAACAATGTTGATCCATTTTGTTAAACGAAAGTAAATATTGCGATCTTGAAGAAATTTAAAAGGGAACAACCATTTTACATTTGAAAGAAATTATTAAAAAAATTTAAGAAAGTAAATAGTGAATATTTTTTAAAGTTTTTTATGATTATAAAGGTATGGGAACGTGTGGCATGTGCTGGTTGTGGATGTTGAACAAAAATTGTGTCACGTATCAACCTCTTCGCTCGATGTCTCCTTGTTTGCAAGGATGAATCAAGATGAAACTTGGTGATCGTCACGGCGCCCGCCATTTAGTTTTTTTTTGAAACAAGGCGGAATCATAACATTGAAAAATAAACATGAAACCTTAGCAAGGGGCTAAGGTACTAGTCCAGTACAACAACAGTAAAGAAAAACAATGAAAGAAACAAGGAAAAAAAATTATTTAAAGCATTTAAATTCACTCCATTCCTTCCATTCTAAGTCCGTTTTTCCCGCCCTTGCTTTGATCCATAAAAACGTAATCGCCTTAATGTCGCCGACAGCTCTTGAGACCTGAGTTATCTTCCTGTTGAAAATTAAGTTGTTTCTAATCCGCCATACAATCCAACATGTTGCTGCAACAATGAGATAGACCGCCTTCTTTTTTTCTTGTGACGAACATTGTGACTCGATGTACTCCATTAGGCCCACCAAGCTCAATAAGTATCTCGGAAGTGGTATTTTGACCCATAACGAGACCGCCGTCCAAACAAGTTGAGCATATTGACAAGAGATCAAAAGATGGTCAACCGATTCAGAAGCTGAGTTGCATAATACACAAAGAACCGAAGGTATGTGTATGTTTCTTAGAGCCAAAGCATCTCTGGTCGGTATTCGATCTAGCACCGCTCTCCATAGGAAGCAATTTATTTTTTTCGGGACCCAACTGAGCCATTTAAGAACTTGTGTTTCCGGGATCAGATTTATGCCATCTAGTTCTGACCGAAGATCGCACACTTTGAAAATTTCCTGTTTTTCCTCCTGTTTCCATAACCACATATCTGATTTATTTTCTATCTTCACTTGTTCTAAAATTTTAACACAATCTTCCCACAGCAAAATCGAATCTGAATGAATAACCGAAGACTTGCCACCCCAAGTCCACTCGATGAGGCCATTTGAAACGTTGTACCGATGTTGGACCAAACAAGATTTATCATTTTGTAATGCGAAAAGACTTGGAAATCGATCTTTTAGTGAGTAGTTGCCTACCCATTTGTCCAACCAAAAGAAAGTTTTATTGCCACAACCCAATTTTACCTCCAGCCTATTTTGTACCTCAGATAGTGTGAGATTTGAACATTTTCCCAGCTGCATGATATTTTTCCAAACACCACTTATCGAATTCTTCATTGGGATAGGCGTATGATTGCGTCTCCTACCATGTATTGCCATAATGACTTTCGCCCAAAGATGTGATGATTCGTTTCTGTATTTCACTATCCATTTTACCATCATAGCTTTGTTCATTGAGGCAAGGCTGCCAATACCTAACCCACCCTGTTTCTTAGGTGCCACAACTTTGAACCAAGGTACCCAACACATCTTATTTTTATTCAAGTAACCTCCCCATAAAAATTTACGCCTTATTTTTTCTAAATATTTAATGACGTGTAAGGGTGCATTAAATAAAGAGAAATAGTAAGTTGTGAGGTTACCTAAGACTGCTTTCACGAGTGTCGTACGGCCGCCAAATGATAGTGTCCTCGCTTTCCACAAAGAAAGTTTGCTTTCAAATTTGTCAATGACCGGTTTCCAATTTTTTACCAAACCCATGTTAGAGCCGACCGGGAGACCTAAATATGTAAATGGTAGCAAGCCTCTTTCACAACCAAGTATCGAAGCCATATTCATAATCTCTTCGTTTCCCACCCCTACGCCAAAAACTTTACTTTTTGAGAAATTTACTTTTAGGCCCGAGGATAAATGAAAGCATCTTAGAAGCCTAGCAAGGTTGTGGAAGTTATCATCCGACCATTCACCCACAAATAGTGCATCATCGGCATAAAGAAGATGTGAGACACTAGGACCTGCTCCCGGTGTAGTGATTCCTTTGAGAATCCCCAATTCAACCGCAGATTTCGTGGCTACATGTAGAGCTTCCATAGCCAAGATGAATAAAAGCGGAGAAAGCGGGTCACCTTGTCTGACCCCCCTTTGAGTTTCAAATTCCAGAGTTGGAGCCCCGTTAACTAACACCGATGTTCTTGCCGTATTTAATATTCCCATCACCCATTTTCTCCAAAGAGCAGGAAACCCCATTTGAGATAGAATCGAATCCAAGAATTCCCAACTTAACGAGTCAAAAGCTTTCTCAAAGTCCACCTTAAATAACATCATTTTCTTTTTGCTGCTTTTCGCCCAAGAGATGAGTTCATTGATAATTAAAGGTCCTTCAAGAATACTCTGACCTTCAATGTATGATGTTTGCACATCGCTTACCAAGAAATCCATGACCTTTTTGAGCCGTGTACATAGAAGTAACAACATTTAGTTCTTGTAACACGTTGGTTCTTGTAACAACATTCGAAGAAGTCGTAGCGAGGCGCCAGAGTGGCTGCCACTCGCGTTTTGCGGCTACCACTTTAACTAGTGATGCTTTTTTTTTCGCCGTATGAGTTCACAACCTCCCTTAAAGGGTTACGGGGCTTCATACATCCACACGTTGGTTTGGAAACAATGAAAGGGGCTGAGGCTTGGAACACCACCCCTTGGGGCGTGAAAGCGGGTGTAGGGGTGTTCGGGAAAAGAATGACGGACGTTAGGGCAAAACACATTTCTTTTCTTTTGGTGGTTTAAGAAAATAATGGATTTAATGAGTCCGTAATGGTTCATTTGTTTTGATAAGTTTGAAATCAATAACTTGTTACTAACACATGCATGTCTTTATACACTTATAGAATTACTAATTGCAAAGATTAAAGACACGATGCATCAACAATGTTGATATTCAAGCTTACAAAGTTTAGATGTTGAAAACGACCGACAAAATGAATATTTTTTATTCCAATAATATAATTTAACCTATAATAATGAAATTTTTTATAAAAATCAAAATTATTTACAAACATAATTTACAAATCATTTCTTAAACTTTGAATGTTTTACAAAACGTGGGATTCGAAATTCAAACTTGAACAGGATTAGTAGGTGCTTCCCAAATATGGTTAGTGTTCATTTCGTTTTCCCCTAGAAAATACAACCATGCTATAATAAGTTTTTTTTTTTTTTTAAAGGTAAACTTTATTAAGAAAACAGCCGGCCTGACAAAAAATACAGGACCGCACCACACCCGATTACAACATATACAGTCTTTAACCATAAAAAACTAAGAGCCTTTTTTTTTTGAAAGGTAACTATATCATTCTCTCTATACCAAATTACAATGTTTGGACCTACTCTTTAACCATAAAAAACTAAGAGCCTTTACCTCCCCAATGATATCGTCGCTGTTACCTTTACCATCCGAAAAAATATTCGCATTCCTTGCTTTCCATATGCACCACCATGCTATAATAAGTGAATAAAAGAAAAGAAAAAAAAACAATCATCTCATAGTTGGTGCGTCGTCACCATCGGCCCACGGGAGGCACAAGGTGAGTGCGCCACGGGCCACCCACCTATAGGAACCAAATATAAAAATTAAAATTTTTAATATATATAATAAAGTTAAACATAGTTTGTTTTAAAGTTATTAACTTATCCTAGTCTCATTTAGTCCGGCTTGCTCATAAGACCCATAATTTTTAAATTTATTTTACATATTTTATATTTTAAGAGCTTATTTTTTCTAGAGACCCGGTTTCTCTGGATTCTCGTATAATCTTTGGGCGTCTCTTAGGTTCTCATATTTCAAATTTTTTTTTTAAAGAAAACAAGTATTTTTATTTAATTCCAATCATCAGGGCAAATTACATAAGGATAGCAGGTAGACGAGCAACAAACTGCGCCGTCATCCCTTTCTGAATAGAAAACCCTAATATACTAAAAACAAAGCCCCGCTCCTGAGGGGTCGAAAAGTTGTTATGGACCACACGCTGAACTCTAGACAAGAACCGAACTGCCTCCGGCGCTAAGGAGCCGAACGTGTCAAACGCCAGGGGGACAAAGGCATGCTGATTATCCTCACAAGCTTTCGCGTGTTTTTCCACCTTCTTTGACTCTGCTTTCAGCACCGCTTGCCCCGCCAATAATGTTGATTTTTCTTATATTTTTATTAGTCTGTTCTTATCAAGTAATCAATTTGATTTGTAATTCTAATATATAATAAAAACATATTAAATATGTATATTAATCCTACGAATTGTCATATTAGGAAAATGAAATCTCAAAAGAAGAACCACCACTTTAGGACGTAATTAGCCACCGTCATGGCCCTCTCTTGGCCATACCTTCACCGAATCACACTT
This sequence comes from Helianthus tuberosus, assembly GCA_030545235.1. Lineage (NCBI taxonomy): Eukaryota > Viridiplantae > Streptophyta > Magnoliopsida > Asterales > Asteraceae > Helianthus > Helianthus tuberosus. The sequence continues at coordinate 10,495 of JARYGA010009111.1, read as the reverse complement.
TCTCTCATTTTCTTTGTCCCCTACACACATTATTTTACCCAGGGCGGCTATGAGGGTGTACGGGGAGGACTTTCGCACAGGGCCCATGATTTCGAGGGGCACGTGTTTTTTTTAAACTGATATGTATATATATGTTAATAAATAGAAATCGAATCAAACAAAATACATAAAATGATCTTTGGTGCAGTGGCGCGCATGATTTGGTTAGTTCTTTGGGCCCGGTGAGACCCGTGTTCAAGTCCGTTGGTTCACTTCTTTTTTATTGAGTTTCATTTAACAGTTTCCAATAATTGCATAACTGGTCCCTGCACTTAAAAGTTCTAAAGAATTACCAAATCAGTCCCTTCAATTAGGAGATTAGTTTAATCTAAAATTTACATCTAGGTTAGTTATTTCTTTTGTAATTATTAACGGGACTAACAAGTTTCATTCATAAAATTAATATCTTAAACCCGAAAAAAATTAGTTATAGTAGTTTCTAAATACGTGACATCTAATATAAATAAAAAAAAAGTTCGTTTAGGATCCAGTTTTCAAAACGGATGGGTATCGGAGATCTGTTTTTGGCGGATGTTACTCATTGTTTATCGAATAATACAATTTTGTCATTTTCGTAAATGCCTTGTTTATCGTTAAGATATAAGGGCACATTTTTTTGACCTCGAACAGGGTACATGAATTCTCAGAGACGCCACTGATTTTACCTATACCTACATATCAATCCATATGTCTTCGTACGAAAAAATTTCCTTTATATATATAGAGAGAGAGAGAGAGAGAAAGCTAATCAAAGTATGTAATTTTTCATTTGCAATTTCGCCATTAAAACTAAAATTAAGATTCTAAACTACAACTTTTATTTCAAGTTTAACAATCTATTAATGTAAATAAAAAAAAATTAAATAACCTGAAACATTGTGGTTAAGTTAGGTTACATGCCTTTGTTTTTGGTTTGGATTTTTGTGGGGCAGTTCATTCATGCAAGTTAGGGTGAAGGGAGTGGGGCGGCAAAGGTTTCGGCAAAGCCAAATGCCGAGCGGCAACACCACCGCCTTCCAAGTTTACCGCGCGGCAAAGTATCATGTTCGGTAACCAATTGTCGATCGGGAAGGGGGGGGGGGGACAAGACTGTTATGTTATGTGTGTGTGTATGTTTGACTTTAACACATATATATATATTTTTTTAAATGAAAAAAAAAAGGTTTACCACTTTCAAGTGTTTAACCAATGCCAACACTTTTCACCAAAGTTTAAACTCTTTAGACGTGTTGACATGGCACCCTCTCATTGGTTGATTTTAAAGTTTGCCACTTTCAAGTGTCTAACCACTCCCTTCACCCTTATGATTAAAAGTGGAACCAATATAGTCCCAAGTTCCATCTAGTGCACCAAGGGGCCGGTGGTATTCATTGCGAGGTAATTGACTGATGTTTGACTATGAGGTGAACATGTTTTTTTCTTCAATTTTGACTATAGAATAAGATTCAAAGATCATTTTCAAACAAATTATACAGAAATGTCAATAGTTGAACTTGAATGGGCAAATGACATAAAAATATCCATTACATTACACATGTATAACACCCTATAAGATGCATAAAATGCTACCTCAAACAATTTGTAGTAGATGAAGGCATCAAAGAAGTTGTCAATCTCTGAGGGCATACCTATATACGCTTTCAAGGTTAGGCCAGATCTAGGACCCTCAAAAAACAGGGGACTCCAATTTTTTTAAAAACCTTTTATGTAGTATATTTGTGTTAGTGTATTAGGCCCTAATGAACTAAACAAACCCAACTAAAGAAACAATTTCAGAATAAAAAAAAGCTCAATTATAACTTCAAGCAATATGTTGTTCGTTTTTTAATTTAAGCCGTAATCGTTATTCTCGCTAACTGTAACGTCACATGCGCTTATTTTGCTCAATGGCGTCTCGAATTGGGGAGAAATTAGAGATGAAACTAGAGGAAATTCATGATGTGGCAAGGATAATCCAGGTCAGGTAACGAATATTTTTTTAGTAATCTCTATATATTGTCACTAGTTTATAGACTCATGTATTACATTGGTTTTAGGATAGAAAAGAAAGATTTTAGATAATCATGGAGTTGATCGAGTCTTTGGGGAAATAAATGTTTTTTCCATTTATATAAACTTGAATAAGTTTTTTTAAAATAAATATGTTATTGTTGAGGTTGGTTGCGTTTGAATGACACAACGATTATAAGTTTTAAATTATTTTTTATATTTCATACTATTTCTTACATCACACATCATAAATATAAATTTTGATATGAATACATATAACCCGAATATAAACCATGCATACAAAACTAATGTAAATATAACATTACTCGTTTTAAATGATGCGTTTACGAAGTAAGAATTTTGTTTCTGAATATAAAATAATTAGTATATTTTATTTCAAATTAATATTTTCATATTTTAAAAAGTGTTATCAAAGTAGAAGATAGAATGGAATTAGTTCATGATCTAAGATTATATATAATAAACACACACACACATATATAGTTTATACATATGTTTAAGGTTATGAAGAGGGTTTAAATTTTTTGTTACGTCAAATAGTAATGTGTGTATAAATTTTTGGTTATCACATCTTCTTCTGATAAGTATGTTTTTATTTATTAAAGTAGAGATATTATATTAAAGTATAAGTAAGTAGATAACTAATATTAATTATTAAGAAGAATATTGAAGAGATATAATCATGAATATAAGATTATTTCTAATATATATTAAATTCAATTATTTAATAGTCTTTATATTAATTTACTTATTATTTATTATATGGTTGAGGTAGCATGATAAATTGTCATGTCATTTTGGTGAAATTCTTTATTATAAGACAATGTCATGTGGCATTAAAGTTACTCTTTTATTAGTATTAGATTTACTTAGTCATTGTATGCCCTAAATCATTAACTGATACTTCGAATCTTTGAATTTTGATATTGGGCTTGTGATTGAGACCATGCTTGCGAATTTCCGTTAGCGACATGGAAGGCAGAAAGCAGAACCGGTGTTTTCTTTGTACCAATTCAAAAGGGCCTGACTTTATAGTTCGCTTAGGGTATTTAAAAACGTTAAACCAGCCCTGCAATAGTGCAATCTCCCGATATCCACATATAAAATGTACAACGCCATGGGATGGTCCAAGAGTTTTTATTCCACAAGAAAACTATGTCATCTCACTTTTTGAACTTTTTAGACTTTTAAAAAGGAATAAAAAATGATTAGAACAAAAGAGCTAAGGTGAATTCATCACATACATCCAACTCCCTTTGTGCTAAATGTAAAACACATGTTTATCACATAAACGCTATACTATAACACGTTATAGATTTAGGTGGTGTTTGTTTTTTCTAAAAAAGATCTGTGCAGACTCTTTAGTCTGCTTCACGCAGACCACGTACGGACATTTCCATCTACAGATTGTTTGTTTTTTCGAAGACGTTTCATTAAAAACCTCTGCGCGAGCTCTTCTTGGTGCAGACATAGCCATTTTGTGTGTGATATGAGACCGCTTATAAAGTTAGTTGTAACATACTTGAACAATACTTGGGCACTCCAATAAGATATGTCAATAGGTGTGTTAAAGATGAAATCTACTTCTAATCATATGCATCGTTACTTGACGAAGAATATTATAACGTATGATAAATTTAATAAGAAGTATAAACAGAGAGAAAATAATCAAAACAATATTAACTTTAACTATTTATAAATCATTAAAAAGAATGGTCGGTGCACAAGAGACAAAAATTTCTTTGTGCTACTCTTTCAAAACTTCTGGGACCTTCTCAATGCTTCTTTGTTTGCTAAAATTCTCAATGCTTTCTTTTTTCTGCAACCTTCTCAATACTTTCTTTCAAAACTGTCATAGATGACCAAGTACAGTGGCGGTGGTGGTTCGATCATGTTCATCACTAACAATTTACGAGATTACCGGAGGGGCGGTAATCAGTTATGGCGGACAAGGGGGTGGTCAGACGATTCACAACGCCGACAGGTATGTGTTATTAATTTGACATGAATAAGTTTGTAGGCATCGATTAGGGTCTTGGGTACTAAGTATTGTTGCAACAAATTTGGGGTTTTTGTCGGAAGGCGGCGATTAGGGCTCCTACAAGTAGAATATGGCTGCTAACAAATCAAATGGAGTAGTTGACCTCCGCCGATGTACAAGGTTGCTCGGATCAGTAATATCGAAGGTTAATCGGTGTCGGAAAAAGCAGGCTTAGAAGTCGGAGAAGGATGTGTATTTGAAATCGGTCATTTACATATTAATTAAACTATTAGGTAATCAATGAATTCAACTTGGATTGAGTTTGAAAAGAGTCTCACTGATGAGGTATAGTTTTACATGATTCATAATATTATTTACTCTGCTTTGACAGTATGAAATAAACTATTTAACAGGTAAGTGACTCGGAGAAAGAGAGGGAATAATAGAGGAGGTGGGCCGGTGGCAACAACTACTAGCGAACGCCGAACAAGGGCCACATCAGGCAGCGATTGACGTACTCCAGTCGGCAGCAGATCCATATATGAACAACGAATTTTCAGAGCGTTTTTCATTTATGTTTAGGATGATGCAAATCAAAAAAGGTAAATTTGGTTTTGTTGTTCGTTCATATTATATTGTCCCAAATTTCATGGCTTTTCAATTTCATGTAGTTGGAAATCCTAGCTACTAAGACCTAATAATTCTTTCAAGAAGATGGTAACTTCTCGTGTATTTTTTTTCATTTCTAATGTGCTTTTATATTTTAGCAAACTAATTCTAATGTTTTGGAATGTGATAGTGGATTTTGGGATGAAATAACTAGCAATGCATATGGTCAGTAAACCGGCAATGCAAATGGTAAGTGGTGATTGTATAACGGCGCTTGATAAAGAATTATGCATATAATCATTTCTTAATTTTGTTTCGTTTCATGGCTTTTAGTTTCGAAATGACCAAGGAGGTGATATTCATTTGCCGTTGATTTACAGGTTTGCTATTGCTTAAAGATTCTGTTACAAAATATTTGTAAACATGTCGGTCAATTTTTTGTTAGAATGATTTTTCTGGTGATTACAACCCTTAAAGAATGCACTTCGAGGTTACTATACATTAAGATTCTTGCTGAATCCATTGTGAACTCTTCTAACAAGTAAGTGATACTGATTATCAAGTAAAATGATGCGTACGAGATCGACTCTAGACATGTTTTTTTGCTTGCTACATGCTTTTGTTCTTTGTATTTTCCTATGGGTTACGTTTTGATTCGATGGTATTTAATTCGAGTTAGTTTGTGTTTAAACCGGCCGCAGTGAGGGAGGGACTGGTACGTTTTCTTTATCTTTTATTTGGTTCAACTTTCGATATAAATTTTGCTCAAGAACCACATATCTACGTTTCAAATTAGTATAGTTTTTAACATAGAATTTTTTGGGCTAAAATAGAATATGTTTTCATTCGACGGTATAAATTTCAGTTACTCTATTTCGACGTAAATTTAGTTCGGAAAGAGTCAGGTACGCCGCCGCAACGCGCGGCGGGTACAAATACTAGTTAAAATAAAATTTGGAGATATTTGAATGAATTTAATGTTTATGTATGTTATCTTTTTCTTATTTTATAAATTGTTATCTTTTTTCTTATTTTATAAATGAAAAAATGAACGCAAAAGGACGAGTATGGGCAATGCATACATGAATAAAGTAGCAGAAATAGTCAAAGTTAACTGCAGGTTACATGATGTCAAGTCATATCCAGTTTTGGACTAAAGCAAAAATGATTTTACTCACCATACACGACACAGTACTATATTCTCAAGGTACAATGTATCCATGTGCTATCTTTATTACTGTTTTTATATTTTTATAACAAAATGGTTTCTACCTTGAGATAATTTAAAAACATAGGATGTCGGTAACCAAGTTTTCTTTAATATTTACTAGGGTAATTGACCGCACGTTGCAGCGGTACATAAGTTATCGTGATCTAGCATTGAATCGGTATCGTTTTGGTTCGTTGTAGTACCGATATACACATGCACTAAGAACGGAAATCAACATGTGTTTTACATTGACCGAAAATGATAAAAACAAACACCAGTACCGAAACCAATGTTGTTCGAATGGTATCGATCAGTTCAGATAGTCACGATACTGGTACCGATATTCATTTACAGTTGCAGACAAAGTTGTATAAAAGAAAAAAATATCGAAACCCGAAAACAATAAAAATGAATACAGGTACCTATACCAATGTTGTTTGGTACCATATGTGTAAGTTTATTGAAAGCAAAAACAATAAAACAAATACTTGTACCGAAACTGGTATTATTTGTTCGGTTTTGGTATGGTTCACTATGGTAGTAGCACGATATCCTTTATGAAATTGAAGCCATAAAAATGAATACAAATACCATTACCGATCTTGGTTGGCTCGGTTCGGTAGGGTATGGTAGTGATACTATGTTAGTTCATTGAAAGCAAAAAAAAAAAAAACCAATAAAAATAAATATAGGCACCGCTAAAAATGTTGTTTGGTCGTTTCAGTTCAGTTTGGTACGCTAGCGGCACAATATCTATTTTCAATAAAAGTTATTAGAAAAAAAGTTAAATTAAACGACCAACAAAATATTATTAAAAAATAAATAAATACTTCAAGATTATAAATTACCATTCATCGTCGGTTTCGGTTTGGTTTGGAAAGACAGCGACACGGTATCCAATTTCAATAAAACTTATATAGCAATGTTAAAAAAAATAAACATAGTTATGAAATTAGCATTTTTTAAAAAGTCGATGAACGCAACGTATTAAAAAATCAAATTATATAATTAATAACATTTCAATAACAAAGTTTATCAAAACAAATAAATGCTCAAAATAAAATAGAATAAAAAATAAATATATGCTCAAAATTTAGAATAAAAAATAAATAAATACTTAAAATACTTATATCACAAAAAGTTATTAGAAAAAAAATTAAATTAAATGACGAACAAAATATTATAAAAAAAAATAAATAAATACTTCAAGATAATAAATTACCATTCATCGTTGGTTTCGGTTTGGTATGGAAAGACAGCGACACGGTATCCAATTTCAATAAAACTTATATAGCAATGCTAGAAAAAAAATAAACATAGTTACGGAATTAGATTTTTTTTTAAAAGTTGATGAACACAATTTATTAGAAAAATCAAATTATATAATAAATAACTTTTCAATAACAAAGTCTATCAAAACAAATAAATGCTCAAAATAAAATAGAATAAAAAAATAAATATATGCTCAAAATTTAGAATAAAAAATAAACAAATACTTAAAATACTTATATCACCATTCATCAACACTTTCTGTTAATATGTATAATTGGAGTTGCTATAACTTTTTCTCTACCCTCGGGTTTGAAAGCGGTGTGAGAGTGTTTATGAGGCTCTAATACTTGGGATTTTTTTTACTATTATCCCCGTTGAAGGGCTAAGCCAACATATGTCAGCGGTAGAATATCGAGTCATTCTTAAATACTGGTTAACGATCCATTTGTTTCCAGTTTGAGCCTTGCCCATTTTGTTGCGTTTGGCTAGAAAACTCATTTTTGACCGAAAATCTCAACATTTTCATCTCAAACCTCTTTGTAACCTTATTATAGACCTTTAGCAACTTTTTTATAGTAAAAGCCCCAATTGTTGAAGTCGCTGGAAAACTCATTTTTCAACGGAAAACTTCTTTTTGGCCGGAAAACTCAACATTTTCGTCCCAAACCTCTTTGTAACCTTAGATCGGACCTTTGGAAAGCTTTTTCTGACCAAACAGGTTTCCGGCGACCGTAGACTATCGACATTAGGGTTCTGTTAGTCATGGTACATTGGTTTCCAATATGTCAATAGTTTGAACTGCCAATAGTTATTTTTTAAGTTGTGATTGTTGGCGGCTAACGACGAATAATTGAGATTATTAAAATCCAATATTTCTTTATAAATTGATGAATACATTAGCTCATCATTAGTATAATTTCTAAAATTAAGTAACTTAAACGAAAGTGAAAGATAAACTGAAGTTTGTTTCGGTTTATATTTTTCTAAGACTAACTGAAGAGGTATGGTCTCAACTCCATGCATACATGGCAAGGACCACACCGCTTTTTGTTTAGCACGACGCCTACATCAGCAAGACACATCCAGAAGCTTCTAAAAGCTTCTGGAAGAAATCACAGGTGACACCCAAAGATGCTCTTCCAGACAAAAAGGACAACACTCGACGCCAGCTAGACCTGCAAGCAATTCCTAGGACAAGCCGACAACCACTGCTGAAATTCTCCTATCTGAGCAAATAGGGATGCGCCACGTCATCCACTACTCTGAGAATGACAGACAAGACCAAGAGGATATTACCCTTGGTCGGACAGCTGGCATTCAGCGGCAGCTGGCAAGGCCCTCCTCACCTCTTTCATCATTCGGCTATAAATAGACGACTCCTCCCTTAGGTTGAACATTCTGCTCTCTCTCTATTTCACCCGCAATACACACTATTCTCCTCAGAACAATACTTATTCTCACGCTGGAAGGTGGTCACAAGGAGAAACCCCGCCTAGTCTCCTCTTTGTGGCGAGTCACCGGTGTTCTGTTTTGCAGGAATCCAGCAATCGGTGAGCGGAGAAAGAGATTGAACCTCTACTCACGAGACGACCCAGCTGGTTAGCCTAGTGTTAACCAGTGTTTCATCACTAACATAACATATAGCAAAAAACTAATAAATAGACATTAGTGTAAATTAACAAGTGTATTTAGATAAACTGAAAGCTTGTCATTAAAAATAAATAAAACCGTAACCACCGATTTAATTACAAGTCCACTTACGAAATCAATAGTTATCACAATACCATAATCATGTTCATACGATACCACATTAAAAGTAACGTGTACGTAGTATCTACTATTTACAATCTTCAACGAACTAGTCTTCTTTTCATTTTATTTTTACGTTTCATATTTGTGACGTTTTTAAATGCTAGTAAGAACCAGCCAGTTATACCGGTTAAATCCAATACAGGTCCAGTACGATAAAAGTCGGTAAAATCTGAACACAGTATGTCTTATGTACCAGCGCTAAATCCGGTTTTTTTATCAGTTCAAACCAGTTCGCATTATCTTAAAATTTGATTTTTTTTAATTTTAATAAAATACGATATTAAGGTGATATTGACTTTCATATTTCAGTAATTAACCTAATGCCTTCCACTTCAATATTGCATCGTTGTTGAAACTGTTACTCATCTCGTCCAATGTAATATTGTTTATAAATAATAAAAATGCTTAATATTCTACAAGAAAAATAATTGGTTTTTAGATAAAACCATGATCAATTACTATAAATAATAAAAATGCTTAAATAATAAATATTTTACAAGAAAATAGTTGGTTTTTAGATAAAACCATGATCAATTACATAAACTTTTATTAAGAATAAATATTTTTTTTTTAAATGAATTTGTATTTTATAAAATTATAGGGTTATCTAGTAATCCTGTTGACCTGCCCGATAAAACTCGGTTCAACTGATATAACCCTTTAAGAGCCCACCCCGATATGACTTAAAAACCGGTTTTTCAAAAACATTGCTTGTGACGCTAAAATAAAAAAATATCAACAACTTACCGTGTAATCAATCTTATCAGACAACGTGGCAGTGGTCCAATCATAGTACTGAAACAACTTTCCCAAAACTTCCCTTTCACCCCTTCATCTTCCCCTTATTCCACTTTCACCCCCTCCTTTTCCTATAAACAACCCTATCACCCACCACACATCCACCTTCACTCTGATTCTTCAAAGTGACCGTGTATTGACCACTTTCAGAAATTTCAACCTCAACTTCCTCATTTCAAACACTCCTATAAATTCACACCAGATCCATTAATTTCATTATAAACTTATCACAAAAAACATTATGGGGTTTCCAATTGGGTACACAGAGGTTTACCTACCCAGGTTGTTAATCTATGTTCTAACAGTTTTGGGTTTTATTAGAAAACTCATTTCCAACGTTTTTCGGGTAGTCGGGTTAGGGGATTTCTTAGAACCCGAGTTTACACCCGAGTTTACCCGAACAGAAATGTCGTCGTTGAATAATCAAGTTCGATCGGCTTCGGCTTTGCTTATTCGTGAGATGCTTCCAGTGGTGAAGTATTCGGAGCTTGTGGACCCGCCGGAGAGTTGTTCTGTGTGTTTGTATGAGTTTGATGGTGGAGATGAGATCCGGTTGTTGACGAATTGCCGGCATGTGTTTCACCGGAGTTGTGTTGACCGGTGGATGGACCATGATCAGAAAACTTGCCCGCTTTGTCGGTCGCCTTTTATTTCTGTTGATTTACAGGATTCGTTTAACGAGCGGGTATGGGCGGGTTCTTGGATCGGGGATTACTACAACGAATAGTTGGAGATTATTAATTAATGAATTTATGGACAATGCG